>CAUYRH010159863.1:0-77424 GCA_963574655.1 Perodicticus potto
TGTGTGAAAGTTCCAGTACATTGGATGAATTTGAATATGTGACCTATAAAAGAAGTGACAGATTTGGTAGCGATAGAACCTATTGATTCTGGAAACTAGATTTCCAGGTGTTACACCAGCTTTGCAAATTTTTTTTTTTTATCGTTGGGGATTCATTGAGGGTACAAGAAACCATGTTACACTGGTTGCATTTGTTGGGTAAAGTCCCTCTTACAATCGTGTTTTGCCCCCAAAAGGTGTGGCACACACCAAGGCCCCAAGACCCCACCCCCCTCGATCCTTCCCTCTCTCTGCTCTTCCTGTCCCCACCCCTCCCTCATTCTTTCTCTCTCTGCTCTCCCCTTCCTTCACCCCCACCGTGTCAATAATTGTCATTAACTGTCCTCATATCAAACTTGAGTACATGGGATTCATGCTTCTCCATTCTTGAGATGCTTTACTAAGAATAATGTGTTCCAGCCTTTGTATTAACCTGGATGGAAGTAGAATAATTACTTTTTTAAATATAGAGTATTTTGAGACTGTCATTGAGGGAAAGAAGAAATACAAAGTAAAAAAGATAAAAGCTTCAAGTGTTGAGAAAATTAAGCTTCCACAGCAATAGGAGACAATGATGATTAAGAAAGTAGTAGTGGGCTTGGCGCCTGTGGCTCAATGGGCTAAGGCACCAGCCATGTGCACCTGAGCTGGCGGGTTTGAATCCAACCTCTGCCTGCCAAACAACAATGACGGCTGCAACCAAAAAATGGCCAGGCGTTGTGGCGGGCGCCTTTAGTCCCAGCTACTTGAGAGGTGGAGTTAGGAGACTCACTTGAGCCCAGGAACTAGAGGTTGCTGTGAGCTGTGATGCCACAGCACTCTATCCAGGGTTACAGCTTGAGACTCTGTCTCAAAAAAAAGAAAGTGGTAGTGGAGAAAAAGGCCTTTTTCTATAAAGACAGAATTTGTAAACAGACTTTTGGAAGGAGAAATTATATAGAGACATATTTAATATGTAGGATATTTTAAACTTTTTCTGATGATAGTAATATGTTTCATTTAAATAACAGAAAGAAAAGGAGAAAAAAAAATCCATAAATTAAATCAGTAATTCTAAGATTCAGAGATAGTTACTGAAACATTTTGAAATAGTGCTTTTCAGTTTTATTAGCATTTTTATATGGATAGCATAATAAAGTTCAAAATTTTACTGACTTGAAAAAATAATGGTAGTTTTTAGCTCCCTTTTTATTACACAAATCAAAATAGAAGATGAAGGTAAAGTCATGTTAAAATGTACAACAAGAAAATTGGACAAGGAGGAGATTGAAAGAGGCAACAGATAAATTCTAAGTGGTAAGAAGTAATGTAAGAATGCCCCCCAAATGTTCGCATAATGTTCTAGTCTCTCTCAGTTTTGTTGTTATTCAAAAGGATGCTGTTTATTAAGCTTTTTCTTGTTGCCTGATGATTTTGAAAGGCTTATGACTGGCGTAAAAGACTAGTTCCAAAGACTAGACTAGATCTTTGATCACAAATAATTCTTTTATGTAAGACACATTTTTCTGGCTTGTGGCAGGCAATCTGTCAATACGAGCTAAAACTTGGGCAGCATCTGCAGGAAATCTCTAGGCTGAGTACACAGACATACCTTATCACTGGACCCATTTAGGACAAAGAAATCTACAAAGAATGTTGTTCTCATATTACTGATGAGAAAATGTCAACTAACTTCCAAATCATAAATTTTCTCTAGCCTATCAAAAAGCTGAGGTTGTAAGGTGACCAAGTGAAGACTACTTTGGGATAGTTAGGGCCCCCAAAAGAAAGGGGCTTCATCTTCTCTCTCAAGTTATTTATTACTGACGCCTAAAATGTGTTCATGGGAAAGACTGGAGGCAGGACAGGAGAGTAGGGAAAGACGCCCTTGATGGCACAGATGCAGACATGAGCAGTGGCTGCTGGAGAACGTGGAAAAGATCTTTCCCAATTTCATAGAAACGTCTGTCCTACAAAGTTAAGCCCTAAACCATTGGAGGAGAGAGATAAAACAGCTTTTTGGTGCCAATCCACAGACAAAGACACACTTCTGGAAAAAGGAGAAAAATCTTCTGGGCAGGAAGTTCTTGGCCTTCACCACCCACTGACACAGGCAGGGTTTAGCTGCCACAAGAAAAGGCAGACACAATGAAAAAGCCCTGTCCTTCGCCTAGAACCCAAGGCTGAGGTTAGACCATGACAAAAAAGAGCATTCCCTACACCTCTGATAAACCTAGCTCCTGTGACAAGCAACAGCAATCTACACTGGGAAAGTATAAGAGCACAGACAAAGGAATCCTTTGTGGCAAGGTGTGGGGGAAGAGCTAAACCTCTCAGCACTCCAGCTGCCTCTGTAAAGCACAAGGTGAGTATATCCATCATTCAACCAACAATGGAAAAATGAGAGCCTGTGGTGTCCTGAGGGTACAACAGTGACCACAAAAGGCAAACACTAACATTAATGAGATCTCAAACATATTATGCAAGCAAAAATGAGACGCAAAAGATTATGTACTTTATTGTTTCACATTAATTTCACATTACATATAAGATTTCACATTATTATCTCATTTTGATTCTTTTTTTTTTGAGACAGAGCCTCAAGCTTTCACCCTGGATAGTGTGCGGTGGCATCACAGCTCACAGCAACCTCCAATTCCTGGGCTCAAGCGAGTCTCTTGCCTCCACCTCCCAAGTAGCTGAGACTACAGGTACCCGCCACAACGCCCGGCCATTTTTTGGTTGCAGCTGTCATTGTTGTTTGGCGGGCCCGGGCTGGATTCGAATCCGCCAGCTCAGGTGTACGTGGCTGGCGCCTTAGCCCGTTGAGCCACAGGCACCAAGCCTATTATCACATTTTGAAAAGGCAAATCTACAAAGTCATAAATAAGAACTATGTTTACCAGTGGCTGTGGGTGATTAGAAAGGGGACTTTTGGGATAGTGAGAATATTCTATATCTCCTATGTGATAGTGGCTATACAATCATATATATGAATTTAAATGTGTGTAAGATGACTTTTTAAAAGTCTGCACAAATAAAAACGATGTCAGGGTTGTTGCAAGGAGAACTTAATTGGAATTCCAGAAACCCAGTTATATTTTCCAATCTGAAATTGGTCTTTCATATGTGAAAGACCCTAAATTTGTTTATTCATTTAATAATTTATTAATCTATTCTTTAATACAAATTTAGTGTTACAGACATTTATCTGAAATATTGAGTTTATAGTGTTAAAGAAAACAATATTTCTATTCTTATGGAGCTTCTGATAGTAGAGACAGCAAATACAGTATAACAACAACAACGACAACAAATCCAGCACAAAACAGAATTTCAGATACTGGTAATTCTATAAAGAAAGTAACACGGGTTTAAAAACAGAGCAGCACTGTAGAAAGCAACATTATACAGGGTGAGGTGACCAGGTAGTTAAAAGGTGTTCTCAAGCGTCTAAGGCAAAATGTGGAAGAACACTCCTTGCAGAGGAAGGACAAGTATTAAAATCCCCAGTTTTTGATTACATGAGCACTCATAACCTTCAGAGTGTGGGAACATGTTGAATTTGTGTTTATTTTAGACACTTTCTTTATTGTTGCTTTAAAAATAGCTGAAAAATTCTATGAGTTTTTTTTTTTGGCTCAATGCCTGTAGCACAGTGGTAACGGCACCAGCCACTACGGAGGCTGGTGAGTTCGAACCGAGTCTGGGCCAGCTACCCAACAATGACAACTGCAACAAAAAATAGCCAGGCTTTGTGGTGGGGCGCCTGTAGTCCCAGCTACTTAGGAGACTCTGTCTCAAAAAAACAAAAAAATCTATACTTTTTTTGCTTTTGTTTTGTTTTGTTTGGTTGAGATAGGGTCTCACTCTGTTGCCACCATTGGTCTCACCCTGTTGCCCCTGGCTAGCGTGCTATGGGGCTATAGCTCACAGCAACCTCAAACTCCTGGGCTCAGGCAATTCTCCTGTCTCAGCCTCCCAAGTAGCTGGAACTATAGGCGTCCACCATAAAAACCAGCTAATTTCTCTATTTTTAATAGAGATGCGATCTCCTTCTTGCTCAGGCTGGTCTCAAACTCCTGACTCAAACAATCCACCCACCTCAGTGTCCTACAGTACTAGGATTACAGGTGTGAGCCACCATACCCAGCCCCAATTCTATGTTCGTAATTTTATCCTTTGTG
Source organism: Perodicticus potto (assembly GCA_963574655.1). Classification (NCBI taxonomy): domain Eukaryota; kingdom Metazoa; phylum Chordata; class Mammalia; order Primates; family Lorisidae; genus Perodicticus; species Perodicticus potto. The sequence continues at coordinate 4,206 of CAUYRH010159863.1, forward strand.
ATTTTTTTTAACTATAAAAGTAGTATCATTTTCCAACTCCTTTTGCAAGATGAAAGGTATTAATGTGTAAGGGTCATTAAATAAAAATGTTGATTTACTACTGTAATGTCATAAATCTTTATGCAAATATCTTTTGATCACTCTTATTGAGAAAAAAGCCAAATCCAATTTTTGAAAATTGGTCCATTTTAATTATTTTTTGTTTAGGGAAAAGAGTGCCTTTGGATTATCTTAATATACTGTTTTCTTATCATTAAAGTTAAACAGGAAATAAATAGTTCATATTTTATTAATGCAATAAAGATCCTTATGACTTCTCAGTTTGGAGGTTTTTTTGGAATGTTCATTTCAAATAAGTGTAATATTAGAAACTAATTCTGCTTGAACTTAATATTAGAAACTACTTCTTACTTGAACTTGACTCTCAACATAAAATTCTTTCTCCATCCTAATATGTTTATCTTACGACTATTCTAAAGAACTACAGTTAAAGAAAGAGAAAACCCCTCAAGTATGCCATGTGTAGAATGTTGACACTAAAATCTATTTAGAACTTCTGCTTTATATATTAGAGTAGTTTTTATGAGACTAACAGTCTTATCATAAATAACTATAAAATGCAGAAGTACAATAAATATTTTTGAAAGGCACCAGAAAACAACCAAGACTACCAGTTCCTTAAGGTCCAAGATTCTATAGAGAAGGGAAACTGGATAAATACACGCAAAAAGTGAGTTTTTAATCTCTATGAAGGAGTGAAGATATGTCACCCCAAAATATGTCATTCTGGCATATTGACTATTTTGAGTTGAAAATACTCTAAATACACCAGGTGCAAGACCACTTTGACTTCATTTTGTTTCTAAAAATCAGGAGATTAAATTTCCACTTGACAAAGGCCCTCCTTCTACCAAAAGGACAGAAAGTTGAGGTGTAAGGAAATCTATATAAGCAACCCTTATATTGCTAGTCACTTTTCTACCCAATTAACTACCGTAGGGCAAGATCCTTTCTTTGCTTTATCATATTCTCACAATTTACAATTTTGTCTAATCCATACATATTTAACTCTGAATGCACTTTTAGGTCTTCATTTTCTTAGGAAGTCTCTGTATATTGAAAAATTTGTATGCATTTCTTCTGTTGATCTATGTTACATTAATTTAATTCTCAGAGACAGCTGGAAAAATCCCTACAAAGGTAGAGGTAAAATTTTTCTTTTCCTTATTCTACATCAAGTCAAACTTCAAAATGTAATTTCTACTGTAGGTCTAAATATGTAGATCAAATCATTCAGAGAGAATAATGCAGATTACATAAGCAAGCATATGTGATAGTTAATTTGATGTGTCGACTGGATGCTCAGATAGCTGGCAAAACATTATTTCTGGGTGTATCTGTGAGGGTGTCTCTGGAAGAGATTAGCATCTGAATCAGTAGACTGAATAAAGATCTGCCCTTCCCAATGTGGGTGGACACCATCCAATCTGTTGAAGGTCTAAATAAAACAAAAGGGGAAAGATGAATCCTCTGTCTCTCTTCTTGAGCTGAGACATCCATCTTCTTCTGCCCTTGGACATGGCAGCTTCTGATTCTTAGGTCTTTAGACTTCTGGACTTAACACCAGAAAATCTTACTACCAACCCTCACACAATTACCAGATTCTCAGGCCTTTCACCTTGGAGTGAATATAGCAACAGGATTTTGGTTCCTCATTTTGCAGGTGGCAGAGCATAGATCCTCTCGGCCTCCATACTCAGGTGAGCCAATTCCCATAATAAATCTCATACATATTCACACATATGTACATATGTATAATACGTATATATGTATATATACATTATATAATGAATATAATTAATGTATTTATATATACATTATACATATGTAAATATATGTATGTGTGTGTATGTAGATGATGTGTGGGTGTGTACATATATCTTTATATCCTATTGGAGCTATTTTTTTTTGCAGAACAGTGACATTTATACAACATATAATCTTGGGTTAGGCAAAGATTTCATAAACAGAACACAAAAGGTGCTAATTAAAAAGGATAAGATTAAAAAAATGTGGATTTATTAGAATACAATAATATTAAAAAGACACCTTGAGAGTGTAGAAACAAAAGTCACAGAGTGATAGAAGGTATTCACAATAGACACATTCCCTATATATAAAAAAACCTTTTGCAAAAACCCAGAAAAAAATAGGCAGCCTGATTTTTAAAATGGGCGAAAGACATGATTAGTCACTTCAAAGTGAAAGAAAAGGAAAATGTCCAAAAACATTATTTGTTATGAAAAGTGCAAAATAAAATCACAATGAGATATCACTACTCAACCATCATAATAGTTTTATCAAGCAAATCCACAACACACAAACTTGCTAAATAACGTGATAATAACAAGTTTGGGCCATGGTATAGAGAAACTGAAACTCAAGATATCGTTGGTAAAAATGCTGGTTGGCATAATTATTTTGAAAATTGGCACTATCTACTAAAGCTGAACATAGGCTTTCCATATGACCCAGCCTTCCATTTTTAGGCAGACCAAATCGAGGGGTGAGCGAGGTTTGAAAACATGTATGGAAGTTTGCTGGCAACAAAAATGTTCCTCCTTTTCACCCACCACCTATTTCAGTAAACATAAAGGTCATACCTTGATTTGCTTTTCTTGATTATAGAGCTTGTTTATCTATTCTATACTGTGACAAATTCTGGGAAGTGAATTTTTTGGCAATAAGAAAAGTGCTGTGTATGCTGTAAAATTAGAAAGAGAATTCAACACTAAACAAGAATTAGTAATATTTGTAAAGTTAGATAATTCTGATATTTATTGTTCTTGACTTATAAATCAAGAACATTCTTCATTGGTTTTTACTAAAGGTCCAAAAGCTGTTTTTTACATGAAGGAAATACTACTTTTGTCCTGTTGGCTCATCTTAAAAATGATGCCCTTGAAGTTGAAAGAGCATACGATGAATGTATTCTGTAATAATTTTGTTCATATTCAAAAGTATTTAGAGGATGCTTTCTTATTCTATGTTTGTCATTCAAATGGGAGAGAAGAAATAACATGAAAATCCTTGTTAATGACCTTGTTGTAAACATGAGGAAGATTTGTGCCAATTCACTTTTCTGCCTGTCCAATCTCACTTCTACCCTGCAGGGGCCTCCCCTGACGTGCAGGCTGGCTCAGGGGATAAGAGTAAAGCATGTTGCTTTGAAACCTAAACAGGATTAGAGAGGAGCTGTTATTTACCAGGGCTCTGTTATGGACAGAACTTTTACATGTTTTCCTTGCCAGTTGCCTTGGAACAACAGCAGGAAATGACTCTCCTAAGCAGAGGAACTGTCTCTGAACTGCCATAAAACCAAGAAGACTATTAATGGATTATCAGTTCCGGCTTTACAGTCATCTTCAAAGGGCCCAGAAAGCTAATGGGAATATTAGATGATTCCAGGTTATTGTTTCATATGTTGTTATAAATCTTAACAAGCCTCATTTCTGCGTTTAAGCGTCTGATTCTATATAAGCATGGGCATTTTAATCAAGTCTTATTTTTGACTTGTCTGAGATTAGTAAAGTCATTTCTAGACTATAACCAACCACAGAGCAATCCATCCCACATTTGCTTTGGAACTCGGTTTCTGCAGTGGGCTTGATGATGATTAGCTCAGATTTTCCTTCTCAGGTCTAAAATGCAATGAATCTCTAGAGCAGCAGAACAGTTTTTCAAGTGTGATTAAAATAATAATCTATATGGTGAAATCCGCATTTTAGAATCAACAGGGAACTCTTAAAACATATCCTGTCTTCAAACATAAGAATAGCTTTTGGAGAAATAAGGTCTCTTCAATACCTGAAAAACTGGAATCCAGCATTTTGAAAGCTGTGCCTGTTGGAAACATGACAGACCCAAGAAATACACGATTATCACTTATGTGGTATGTAAAATATGTATTTTTACTTTACTTATATTAATTGGTCTATAATCCCAAATGTTTAACTTTCTTTAGTATCTGGGATGGTGCATTGCACAAAATGTGTGCATAGTTAATATTAATAAGTGTTGAATGAGTGGAAAATAAAACACAAACCTGTGTGTCTTCTGGTAAGAGGATTACCATTCAGACATCTGCATTGCCTGAGCTTTTCCATTCATTTTTAAGATTTTTGAATTTTTATTGTAAAGTATAACACACATATATAAAACATGCATAGAATCTAAACATGCAGGTCATTATTTATCACACAATGAAGAAGAGTGGGATATTTGCCTTCCAGGTTAAGGAATGGAAAATTGTTACTTGTTGCCACTAACTTTTTTATGTTGTCCAAAAGGTACTCCATATCATAAGTTTTATATTTTTTTCTTTTTGTTTAAATAGCTTTACTTCTTAAGCATACATCACAAAACACTCTAGTTCATGCCTGTCATTTAAATGTGGTACTTTTCAAGAAAACTGTATAGAAAGGAGATTTAGTCAGATTTATTAGGATACTAAAGTGATTATTGGGAAATCTTTATTTTCTAATGTTTACTTTTATTGACTTTTCAAATTTTTATAAGAATGACATTATCACTTCTATAGGGAAATGTATTTACCTTAAAAAATATATATTTAATCTTTGTTATTTCAGTCTTTGGTGAGAATGTATTTAACTGTGGCATATATACCACATATTAATCCTTTTCCTGAACCTTGTGAAGTACAGTGAAATCCCAAGGACATTATATTATTGGCCATAGATTTCCATTTTACAAATTCACTAGTAAAGATTTTCAAACAAGAGCAGTAAACAACAAAATGATGTCATTCAGGTAAGAGCAGAGAGAAGAAAAACCCTTCAAAAGAACCAGTAGAGAAAGCAGAGCAGTCCCAGAGCTGAGGCCCAAGCTAAGTCTCCTGCTAATGCTGTCTCCCTCTTGACCTACTCCCTTTTTGGTCTCTGATGCTTTTTCCATGCTGTCAGCTTCTTTCTTTTTTTGACCTTATATAGATTTGAAAAAAGTCCATTTATAAAATATTTTCTTTACTGATTTAAGAAAATATATAGACTGTGATCTCTGCTAGTGCTTTAATCCATTAGTTTTGCATTGAGTTCCATCTTGATGATGCAGGCCTGGTGCCCATTTGATGCCAAATATAAACACAAATGCTCACTTCAAAGGGTAAAACTCAAAGAAAGACAGTCAGGTGGAAGAAAACTCTTTTAATTGCTATTTAAAAGAGGTCTCTGTTGTTGAGCGAATACTCCGTTGATGTATTTGGGGTGGCAAGATTATGTAATTGCTAAGTTGCCTTCTAGAATCCAGGGCTTCCTAACTATGAAAACCTTTTGTTTTGTGTAAGGAAAAGGAGTAAATTTAGGCAAGAACCAGACATAGGATTGATTCCTGAATGGAGAAAGAAAATAGAGAAATGAGATTAGTTGGAGCTAGAAAGGGGATCTGAGTAATCAGAGACGCTTGATGGGAAATTTATTCTGTTTTACTGCTTGTGGAGATACATTAATTTCTTGTCTCCATCTTTCAATGAAATATCCATAAAAATCCTTTAAAGTCTGTATGAATTTTCTAGTATTGCCATACAAAATACCACAAACTGGTACTTTGCAATAGACTGGCTGAAGCAATACAAATAGATTGTCTCACAGTTGTGGAGGTCTAAGATCAATGTGTTGGCAGAGACCCTATGGGAGGCTCTGTTCAGGCCTCTCTCCCTGGCTTGTGGCCCCGTAATTCTCACTTTCTCATGGCGTTCTCCTTACGTGCATGTCTATCTATATGTCTAAATTTTCCCTTTTAATAAAGACATCAGTCATTTGGATTCTGGCCCACACTAATCATTTACTACATTTTAACTCTGTTACTTATGTACAGACTCTGTCTCCAACTAAAATCCTGAGATTATGGAATTTTAGAACTAAAACTATCCGTTTAGGGGGATACTATTCAACCTAAAATAGTAGGACTTCTTGTCACTCCGAGATTCAAGTTTTTCCCATGTATAAAATACGTTCACCCCTTCCTAACAAAGTCTTAATCCTTCCAGAATCAACTCTTAGTCCAAATTTTCATCAAAATCTTACCCACTCAGTAATCCAAATCTCAGCATCTAAATTATTAAAATATTAATGTCACAGTATGATTCTTTCTGGAAACAATTTCTCTCCATCTGTGAACATGTGAAACCAGACACAGTATCTATTTCCAAAATACTATAGTGCAGTGGTTCTCAACCTTCCTAATGCCGCAATGTATTTTCAAGGGGTCGCGACCCACAGGTTGAGAACCGCTGCTATAGTGGGACAGGTATAAGATATGCATTCCTATTCTTCCCCACTCCCAAAAAATTGGAAGGAAAAAAAGACCATGTGTCCCAAGCAAATTTCAAACTTAACAATCAAATAGATGCCATCAGATCTTAAAGCATCGGAATAATCCTCATTGGGTTCACGCTCTGTCCTCCAGGCCCACCAGGGTGGTGTCCCAGCCCTAAGGGTCATGGTTCCCTTCTCTTGAAGGATAACACATGTTCAATGTAAAGTAGCTTTATCAATGTATTTCCTCCCTGTAGTATCCCAGAAGTCCAACAGCCATCTTTCATTGCATCCCTTCCCGGTCCTCTTCGGCGCGAGCTGGCAACATCTATTAAGATGGTTGACTAAATCCACAAATAACATACCCGATCTCATCATCAAAGGACCATCCAACCACAAGCTTCGTGTTCTCTTCTGAGAATTCCTTCTTTCTTCTTACAATATGGACAGGCTAGGAATTTTTCCAAACTTCCAGTTCTGCTTTCTTTTTGCTTAATATTCCCTTCTCATACTATCAATTTTTCCTCACATTTTACTATGAGCAGAAAGGAGATACCAGGTCACACATTCAAGGTTTTGCTAAGAAATCTCTAAAGATGCAAGTTCATCATAACTTCATTTTAAGTTTACTTTCCACTCAATGGTAGAATAAAATTCAGTCATGTGCTGTACTCCTTTAAAATAAGAATTGTCTTTCCCCCAGTTTGCAGTAATGCTACTCACTTCCATCTGGGACTTTATCAGAGGCAACTTCAATGGTCATATTTCTAGCAACAGCCTCATAGGGAAATCTAGACCTTTCCTATTATGCACTTTAAAGATCTTCTAACCTCTACCTATTACCCAATTCCCAAAGCCACATTCACAATTTTAAGTATTTTTGACAGCAGAACCCCACTTTCTATTACCAAAATCTGTATTAATAAGGGCCCTCCTGCTAACTAGAGCAAATGTGATAATTACATAACCTAATGTATTATATACATGAATATGAGAGAGAAATTTTATTTGTTGTTAGGAATTTGTTCCTATGATTGTAAGAATAGTAAATCCAAAATCTGTACAGCAAGCTTGCAGGAAGAAAATCCCAGTTAGAGTTGATGTTGCTTGTGGCCTCAGGCCTGCCATCCACAGGGCCATCCAGGCCAGGCAGACTGGAAACTCAGGCAGATTTTCATGTCTCAGTTTTAATTATTTTTCTTCAGGAACCCTTGGTCTTGCAACCTTTGACTGACTAGAAGATGCCCACTCACACTATGAAGAGTAATCTCCTTTACTCAAAGTCTATTGATTTAAATTTTTAATCACATCTAAAACATACTTTCGTAGCAACCTCCAGACTAGTGTTTGACAAAACATCTGGACACCATAGCCTAGCCTAGTTAACACGTATTATCAAGCACTTGCTACCATAATATCATAGAGTTGAAACTCAGCTTTTAGTGCAATAAATGCTCATTCCCTCTTTCAAATGAATATAGAGTGAGAACAGAGACTGCCTAGGTAAATAAGAACATCTAAATTACCCACAGATAGATTAAATCTTCTTTCTCCTTTAACTGAGTGGATTAAGCATACTATAATAGAAACAGCACGGGTCAGGACTCAGACCGCTATTACAATTTTACCACTTGGTAGTTGTGTGACTTCAGAAAAATTATTCAACCTCTTCATGCCTTTCTTTTTAATTAGGAAAATGTGAATATTATTATCTCTATTAGAGGACTGTTGTATGTCTAAACTTTGAGGCATGTAGCAGTACTCAAAAGATGTTGGTTTTGTTCCTCTTTCTGTTAGTTTTAGACTGGCAATGAGATGACAAAAAAGGACACTATTCATCATGTTAATTGTAAAATGGTGGCGAACTACTACTTTTTGTAACGTTATTAGCAAGAAAGTAGATCAGCAATGAAATATTTAGTACGGTACAAATGTGCCTATATGTTCTGGATATGTTTTTATTTAAAGTTATTTTTGAGTTATGTTAATTACTGAAAGAACAGCGTTAGAAACGGATGGGTCAAACAGCTGAATAAACTTGGAAAATTGCATTATTTTTATCTTTCTCTAAAATGTGCATTAGAGATTAATTTTAGGTAATTATAACGATTTGCTATTTAGTAATTGAATGGACAAGCCTTTGGCTTCACATATGGTAAGGCTCAGCTGCTTAGATTATGGTGGTGTTACTCAGAATCACTGTTCATCAGGAAACATTTGAAATGAAGGCTCAGAGTTTGGGCAGGTGTCGGGAATTTTAGAAATTCTTTATCAGGTTTCTAGGGATTATTTTGCATAGCAGCCTTCTTCCATATACAGAATTTTTTGTCTTGAAATTTTCATTTATTTTCAAATAGGTACTCTCAGATTATGCTTATACTAGTTGACAATTTTGCCTAAAGAATAGACTAAGAGCTAGGTCGTTGTTTTTGCTGCTGCTTATATGCAGTTTCTTATGCCAGAAACTCAAGAGTCAGCTTTGTTCATCTCTTTCCCTTCCACTCATACCCTATAACCAAAAATCCATCAGCAAATCCTGTCACTCCCACCTGACACAGAAATGCTTCTTACCACTTCCAATCTGTCCTCTCTTCCCTACAGCAAGGACCCCCTCATCTCACATTATTTCAGCAACCATCTCCCCCTTTTTCATACAACAGCCAAAGTCTCTTTTTCATACAATAGCCAAAGACACTTTATAAATTATTATTATTATTATTATTATTATTATTATTATTATTATTATTAAATAGAGTCTCACTTTGTCACCCTCGGTAGAGTGCTGTGGCATCACAGCTCACAGCAACATCCTGCTCTTGGGCTTAGGCAATTCTCTTGCCTCAGCCTCCTGAGTAGCTGAGACTACAGGTGCCTGCCACAACACCCGGCAATTTTTTGACATTTTATAAATTAAATCATATTTTTTTATGACACAAAATACTTTGGTGATTTCCTATTACTCTTATAATAAAATTTAAAGTTCTTACTGTAGCTTAAAAACATTCACCACCAAAATACTTTGGTGATTTCCTGTTACTCTTATAATAAAATGTAAAGTTCTTACTGTAGCTTGATCTGCATGCTCCTCTCCCCTTCACTCCATTCTCTCCCAATGCAGCTCACTCTAGCCCCTTTAGAATTCACTCTGCCCTTTAAAGAAGCCAAATCACCTTATTAAATTTACACTTTCCTCTGTATGGATGCTTTCTCTTTAGATTTACACATGGATTTCTTCTTCAAGTCAGTTGATTTTAGGGGCAACGCCTGTGGCTCAAAGGAGTAGGGTGCCGGCCCCATATGCCAGAGGTGGTGGGTTCAAATCCTGCCCTGGCCAAAAACTGCAAATAATAAAATAAAATAAAATAAAATAAAATAAAATATAAAATAAAATAAAATAAATAAAATAAATCATTTGATTTTGCCCTCACTTTCCCCCTTTCTATTCTTTAACTTAATTTCTTTCAAGCACTTAACCACTATATGAGAATGTACTGTTTATGTATTGTTTACTTGTTCATTGTGTGTCTCTCAATAGAAAAGAAGCTCCCTATAAAGCGGTAAGGCTTTCAGATTTATTTAGTGCTGTATACCAGCTGCTAAGGTACTTGATAATATTCATTAAACAAATACAGAGAATCAACGCATTTCTGTGAAAATCCTGGGTGAAAGTAAGAAAAGTCAGAATTCTAAGGAGCTGAAATAATTAGTGAAAAGAACAGTAAAACTGAGATTAAAATGGAAAAGTGTCCATCTTGTGAATTACTGGCCATATCTTGTGATGAGAAGAACCTACTTGGAGAAATTCCTTGGCTTAAATTTTAGTTGATCACTCAAGAGCTATGCCCTTTCTAAACCTCTCCGAGGCTGAAATTTCTCAAATATGAAATGGAAGTAATGATACTTACAGGGTTAATGTCAAGAGGGAATTAACACAAGTGGAGACAATGACTTTTCCCTTCTGTAGACCCTTTGAAAGGGTTCAATTCATTTATTCCTTCAGTAAACATAATTGGATCACTAACTGGATATTCTCTGTAAATCAGGCATTGGAAGCACTGAGCTAATGCTCAGAAAAGATTTCATGTTTATTCATAATCATGCAAAGTTGTCCTTTACCATTTAAAAAATCATTGATTACCAAAGCTATTGATGAATACATGTTCTTTGCAAACTTGTCAAAATCATTCATTCTCCATCCTCCAGCCTCCAGTGATTCTCCCCTGACTGTCGCTACTCACTGTTAGGATTCTTTTAGACTTTTTTCTGTCACTGATATGATTTTATAATTAGTCTACTAAATCCAAGCATTAAAACGTATTTTTCTAATTGGGATTATTTTAATTTTGTCTTCAATGATTGTAGCATCTGACGAACAAACAGAGGCTTAAAAATAGCTGTTTGTCTTTTTTTTTTTTTTTTTTAGAGACAGAGTCTCACTTTGTCCCCCTATGTAGAGTGCTGTGAAGTGATAGCTCACAGCAACCTCCAGCTTTTGGGCTTAGGCTATTCTCTTGCCTCAGCCTCCCAAGTAGCTGGGACTACAGGTGCCTACCACAACGCCCGGCTATTTTTTTGTTGCAGTTTGGCCAGAGCCGGGTTCAAACCTGCCACCCGTGGTATATGATGCCAGCGCCCTCCTTACTGAGCCACAGATGCCGCCCTAAAATAGCTGTTTATTATCTTATAAACTAGGTTCAGAGAGAATTTAGGAACTCCAAGGTAAATCCAAAAGCTAATTGGTATCAGTTCTGCTATGGATTTTCTCCATCTCTCCATACTCTCGTCTTCACCGTGTAAGAAACACCTCGACTTTCCTCTGGTCTCAAAAGGGCTACAGCTTTTTTGTCATCAGGTCCTAATGCAACAATATCCAAAGTTGGGAACTCCAGTTTTCCTAATGTATGCCATTCTAAAGTATTTTCCCCCAAAGCCCCCAGAAGACTTCCCACGATATCTCATTGGCCAGGGTTAAAATTTATGCCATGCCTTAACAATTGATACACAAGAAGAATAGAATTGTTAAAACTGGGTTAGACCGTGACATTCACCCATATAATCCCCACAAATATGCAGGGGCAAACATACGAGCAAATTAAAGGCTCTGAAGAACATGGTAACCTTCAATGATTGCCAGAAACACAAATTATATGGAAAGAATGTTCCATACTGGCAACAAATTAATTGCTAGAAAAAATAAAGATAAATGTTTTTAGTCATCCTTCACATCTCAGCCTACCTTCCGCTTCCTCCAGTAAGCATTTCCTTGACTTCTCAAACTAGGTCAGGGGCCTATTTGACATCATCAGAGGACCTGTGGGGGATTTCAGAGCAGGTTAGCACAAATGCTGCTATGCGATTGTCTGGTCCATGCATGATTTACCGACGAGGCTGCAGTATAAATCTATGGGAGCAGAAACAAGGGTTATTTTGCTTAGCTTTAGAGACTTCATGCTTAAGACAGTGTCTGGCACACAATAGGTGCATAAATATTTTATGTAAAATATATGAATGATAAAGAAGAAGAGTGCTTTTTTGCTGTTATTGAAATAATCCAGTAGGATGAATAGGTGGAAATATATCCCAGAAAATTAAATGTAGACTCAAGCAAATTTTAGAAGTTGACACAGGCAAAATCTGTGTGAACATTAGGAATTTAAATACGCTATCTCTGGAGCAGGAGAGAGTATTTTACATCTCTTATTTCTGTTCTTAAAAAGCTTATGAGGCAAACATTGGCTTTCCAACATAAGTATTTCAGCAGTTCAAAGCCCCTTCACTTGGCCTTATAATCAATAGCTTTTCTGTGTGAGAGTGAAAGTGGGAGACACCCCTATTATCAAATAGAATTCAGTTTTAAATTAAGAAAAATATTAAGGAATTAAAAGTTAATAAAAGTAATAGAAGAATAATACTCCTTCCAGTGCAAACTGGAAACCAACAATTAGAAAGCTGGGCCTGGAAGCTAGATTGGAAATGAGATATGAGATGAGAGAGAGAGAGAGAGATACTAAGATTCTGTGCTATTGTGTTTAAAGATTTTGAAGGTAAACGGAATTCTTCCAAAGAACTGGCATACTCAATCTGTTTATTTTAGGAGTCTCTGAACTGTGTCGCACCATGACTAACCCTGCCCCTGGTCGTGTGAGATTGATAGCATAGAAACAGAAGGATGGGAAATCAAGAACAGGGCAGCCCTATCAATCTTTCTAGAAGGGAACTTATGAAACATAGCAGCCTTGAAAGGCTGTGATGTATGAATTGATCTGTATGAATTTTCTTCCTGCCGCAAGAAAAATCTATGAAGCTTTGTAACTGAAGAATGATAAAACCCTCAGACCCAGTGTCCTGCGACTTTGTTTCAGTCCACAGGCCCCATTTCTGCCTCGTGTACACCCTGCCATCTGTGTGTCTGTGCAGCTCAGCTTGTCTCTTTGTGTTCTCTTACAGTGGGCAACATATCAGTCTTTTCCTCTAGTTCGTCCTTTGAAATAGAATAGTGTGTGTTCTATAGATACACGCGCTTAACTCATTAGAAAATATCATGACACAGTGAAATGAATAAAGCAAACAGCATTAGTAACTAAGCAAACATTATTTCAGCTATACCCAGCACTCTTTTGCAAAGTCACCAACATATTATTTTGAAATAAAAAATTAAAAAGTTGGTTGTCAGAGCCTCAACAATTTCCAGGGAGTAGTGAAATGTCTTAGCAAGCTGCGGACTATTAACTATATAAATCTAGGATTATTTCCAAGAAAAATTCAATATTAGATACTTTCTTAATGATAAGCAATATTCTCCATCAGCCTTTGCCAAATCCTTATTTTGTTTTAGTTCTTCAGTAACTTCAGAATGTGTTGATTACTTAACCTTATAAATATAAAAATAGAGTCCTTTTTGACTAAGGGCAGCACTTTTGATTCTCATCTTGGTGATGAGTGTCAAAGTCAGAGGAAATTGGAATCTCAAAACTGATGGAAGATTGTTTCAAATGCCGATTGATATCTATCTTGAAATTGCTGAATTTCTCATGGAGTGAGCACATACTTCATAAAAAATATTCTTGACTTGTTAAGAAATCTCTTTATGATTTTACCAGATGGGAAATGTTTTCTCTAGGAATAAAGATAAAAGAGGGCTTCTCTCTTCTCTTTTCTTCAGAAACATATTCCCCATTCCTGAACACTGCTGCTTATTTTTTTTTTTTTTTTTTTTTTTTTTTTTGCTATTAAGTATATGTGCAACATGAGTTGAACTCCCAGATAATAAAACTAGAGCATGGTTGCTTCTAGGTATGAAGCAACCTGCAATTGTGGCTAAGGCTATTGCAATGTTGATTAAAAAAATAGACTACATATAGTACAGTCATTCTGCTTTCATCATTTTGATGACAGAAAATATGAGATCAACTGCTATTACATAATAAGAGAGGACACTTCAAAATATAGCATAAGATTCTTGGTCTTAAAATTGAATTTATTTTAAAATATGTATGGGGTGCTTTATTCTTACTAAATTTGTTTGTGATATGTGACACAACCTGTTTGATTAAAAATTAAACATCCTATCAAATTTGAATATCTGAGGTTATGTAAATGACAGAACTGATGCAAATATTTGTTTTATTTCTGCTTTGATCAAACTGATAAAATCAAGCAACAATTCATCCAAATTATATTTCAGTCCTTTAAAGAAAGTCATCGGATGCCTGTGTTTGGTGGCTCACACCTGTAATCCTAGCACTCTGGGAGGCTGAGAGTTAGAGACCAGCTGAGCAAGAGCAAGACACCATCTCTAAAACAGCTGGACGTTGTGGTGGTTGCCTGTAGCCCCAGCTACTTTGGAAGCTGAGGCAAGAGGATCACTGGAGCCCAAGATTTTGAGGTTGCTGTGAGCTATGTGGTGCCCCAGTACTCTACCGAGTGGAACAAAGTGAGACTCAAAAAAAAAAAAAAAAAAAAAAAAAAGAAAGAAAGAAAGAAAAGAAAAGAAAAAGGAAAACAAACCGGTGAAATTCATTATGGTAATATATTTTATTTAATCTAATGTATCCCTAAACTATTATATTAGCATGTAACTAATATGAAATTATTAATATATTTCATTTTTTTCATAACAAGTCTTAAAAATCTGAGGTGTATTTTATGTTTCACACATGACATCAATCGTATTTCAAGGACTCAATGACCACATGTGGCTGCAGCTACCATAGTGGACAGCACATTTCTAAATCATTGAGTTTCAGAGTTTAGGGAGTCTAACAATCACCTGAAGAGAAATTGTTAAAGGTCTAGATTGGATTTCTCACTTAGAGAGTCTGATTCAGAAGGTCTGGATGGAATCAAGAATTTACATCTTAACACTTTCCTGATTTTTGTGCAGGAGGTAAGGGGACTATACTTGATAAAAGGCTGCGATAGAGAAATCTCTAAAGCTCTTTTAACACCAATTTTATAGTTGCTAGGATTTTCAGGAACTTCGATAAGCCTATAGTGTTTCTAATGGCATATAATTCTTTGGAAAATTTGTTTAGAGGAACATATTAAATTTCAAATCTTTGAGGATTTTTAACAAAGCCACAGGGCAAGTTAGAAATCATTGGGGCCATTCCTTCCCCAGAGTAAAGGGACAGATGGATGAGAGGCACCTTCAGGGTCACTTTCCTATTGCCGGAAATGAAGAAATTTATTCATTTTGATAATCACTGAGAGCTTTGGATTCTAGGAAACAAACTAAACCTGTAAGATAGATCTCAGCTTAAAAAAAAATCCTGCTCACGTTCTAAATCATTAGCAACATATGGTTTATTTTTACTGTTTTATTACCTTTTTATTGTGAATTTCCCACAGAATATCAAACTCATATGCTTTCCTATAGACTTTACCGGATGTCCCATTTTTGTCTGATAGTGTACTTGTCAAAAATATAAATGATTACTATCTGGAAAGTCTGACATTACTATATAAATTGTTTGGAGATATATATACGTGTGTGTGTGTGTATGGGTTTAATTCGTTAACCCACATATATATATACATACATACACACCAGTGTTTTCTAAAACATTTTAACAACTCAAGTCTCTCAAAATGTTACATGTATATTAGCAGAAGCTTCTGTTTTAAAAATAAACGACAGTTTTTCATTATTTTCCAACTGAAAGGGATTAATTCCATTCACTCACCACATCTATAGCTCATTTTCCTCTAATATCGATATCAAGATCTTCTTAGACTACATGTCCCTTCTGTGACAGTACTAAAAATACATCTTTCTCTAAGGATGCTTCCTTTATTGACATAAATACAATCCAATCATTTCCATAATCATTGTCCAACATATATATTTCAAGCTATTTTCTTTCCAAAGACATGTACTTTTAAGTGAGGTATGAAATGTTTTAAGCTTTATCACAAAAGATTTGGGGATATAAACTGTTGAGCCAATCTATGATATTCAAGATTTTCTGCAAAATTTCTTGATAACTTTGGGAGAAAATTAATGTATCTTCCACTTATTCCCTCAAATTACTTGCAAAGTGAAGGCTTCCTCTGGAATGTTAATGCAATAATTTATTCTTCCTATTTTTTATATGTAAATTGAACATATTTCAGATGCAAAAGAGTTACACTTGTTACTAGCTAAACAATGAATCTTAATACATTAGGAAGATTAAAGCTTGTTTGCATTTCCTAGATACAACCTTGTAATATTAAATATTATTATTAGACCAACTTTAAACGCTGAAAGCTGGCCCTTATGTTGCCCACTTCCTAAGTTTTAAAATTTGGAACTAAGTTTGGAATTCTTTATGCCCCATCTAGTAAGCATAGGAAGAAAAGACAGTAAGTGAACATTATAGAAAGTTTTATGATACTTACCTTATTTCTTCTATTATGTAGCAAATGTAATGTGCCAGATGATTTTCATAAAATTAGAGAAATCGTATTTGAGGAATGAAAATGCTCAAATTTGGAGAAAATGAGACTTCTGAAGATTTAAAAAAAACAGAACAAAACTCATGATTATTTTTCTTTAAAAAAAATACATGATGAATTGCTTATTCTTAGTTCCCCATGTGGTCTTGTTTTCATACCAGAAAGATATTCCATGTTATATTTTTAAGGTTCCACACACTAAATGGTGAAAATTGGTATGATTTAAGTTCATGCAGAAGGCTACCCAGACTCTTAGAGTAGGAAACTTTTTTAAATGACAATCCTTCCTGGACTAAATTGTTTTATAGTCTGACAAATCAGTGTTAAGTGATAGTTAATAACAAGCTTTTAAATAGAGACAAGACAGAAAGTATTGTACTATCTTATCTTTTCGTAGAGGCAGGGAACAATTTTCCAGTTTCTTTCTGTCTCTATCTGCCCAAAAAGAAAAAAAAATTATAACATTCAAAATGAGATCTAAAAATCAACATTACTTATTCTATTACGATTGGGTAACAGGGAATATATTACAAAAACATTTTATATGCTGAAATTTTTTCAAACATTAATGGTGAGCAACTGACCTTTATTGGTATGTAAAGGTGTTACACTCTGACACCTGGAGCCTTTCTTCAGTCCCTTTTGATAGCATAGTTACTCCTAGAATAAAGACGAACAAATTAATGAAGGCTACTGTTTAATAATAACTGGATAGTTGACAGCGGGAGGTAAGGTCAATTTTAAAATGAGCGGTACCCTAATTTCAGTATTTTTTTCCCATTGGGAAACTTTAGCAACAATTTATTTCATGAACAACAGTGACACCCTCCTGGCTAAAAAGAGAGGAAACTGGAAACTAGCCCTAGAGGAAAAAATAATTTTTTCACGTGTTGCTTATAGATATAAACCTCTTACTAGTCAGAAACTTCAGACAGAGACTTCTGTAATAAGGTATTAAAAGGGTTTCCTTGATCTTGATCCATGGTGTGCAAAAACCCTTAAAAACCTCAAAACCACCACTGATGAGCTCTTCTAAAGCAAACAAGTATTGACTTCTATGGGTTTCAGCAAACACTTCCGGGCAGGTGTGTCAGTACCTCTCGGATCTTGAGCCAGGAGGCTGTTTGCTTTCCCTTCACAGAGTCCTGGAGCAGAGCAAGGTACTCAGAGGTCATCCATGTGGAGGATGAGAGGCTCCCAGGGTCCTTGCTGAAGCCTTTGAGGAAGAAAGTCCTTGAAGGCCCCACCTGTCCCACAGCCGCCCCTGCAGCCTGGCCCAACTTCTGCCCAGCGCCCCCAGCACCTTTCTGAAGGATAGGGCAGAAGATGTGGGGCAACAGTGTTGGGTGGACCAGGCTCCCTTCAAGTAGGGGTCAGGGTACTAGCCCTAAAATAAACTCTTCTTCTGGGTGTGGGCCCCACCACCTGCTCCTGAGGACCAGGTAGCTCTTGCCACCATATTATCAAGAAACCCTCTGCCTGGAGTTCTAATTTCACCTATTTCTTTTCTATTTTTCTCGTATTCTCCAACTTTATTACAGCTCTTCCCCTCGAACTCTTAACATTAGTTCTTGGAACTTGCTTTTCCTCTGCTAGAAAACATCCCTTCTTATTCATCCTATAGGTACCCGACTTGCCACTTTCTTCTCCAAGGGCCCATTCCTGATTTCTCCATCAGATCAATTTTCTGGGCTGTATCTTGTATAGGGCTATGTATTTCTCCTTAGGAGTATTTATCAATAGTTAAATTTTCTTTTTAACTCTGTGATTACAGGTGTACTGCATTTCATTAGAATTTGAATCATAGTGGTTCGCCACTTCCATTGGGAAAAACTCATGAGCTCAAAGTGGTATCAGAGTAAGTCCTTCATTGCATTCTGCTTTGCACCAAAGGACAGACCCTTGTATCAGTAGCAGACTCTGCAAGTGGGATCTTGGTCTTGGGGTGTGTTGGTTAAAGTTGCTCAATGAAGGAAGTCACTCTCCTCAAGTGAGTGAGGTCATGTAACACCGAGAAATCTGGCATCCGTCCAGTCATGCAGATCAGCATTCATAGTTGGTGGAGCACTGTTTCTTCCCCTGATGGGTTCAGAGAACTGAGGTCCATGTTTATAATGTCCCCTTGTGTTGAAGGCAAGAGATCTGAAATGCAGCCTTTACAGGTCTTAAGAAGTTGCTGTCGCTGGTTTAAAGGAGCCTTCCCACAGGATCAGTTTTGGACAAATTAACCCTTTTTTCTCAATGTTGATATAATGATCATGTAAATCTCCTTAGATTGACTCCCAGGAAATTTACAATTTTATCCTTATCCTTATTTAAGAAACACATCCAACAGCTTCACTACACTTTCATTAATACTAATATTTGTTTATATACCCTTTAAGAATTTTTTATGTGGTGAATGTTATGTGTCCCCCTCCCCCCAACTCATGTCGAAGTCCTATCCTCAGTATCTGAGAATATAAAAGTATTTGGAGATAAGGTCAGGCAGGTGAATACTAATCCGATATGACTGGTGTCTTTATAAAAGAAGGAGATTAGGACACAGACCCCGGAAGAGGGAAAACCACATGGAGACTCAGAGAGGGCCTAGTCATGAGCAAGATGAGAGAAGCTTCGGGAGACATCAGCCCTGCTGATACCTTCCTCCAGACTTGGTGCCTCCAGGTTTGTAAGAAAACACATTTCTCTCATTTAAACCACCCACTGCTGCAGTTTGTCATGGTCCTAGCAAACTAACATAGATTTCAAATTGAATTGTGCTTCTGAGATTGGACGGTTGACAACCTCATTGGGGGTATTTAGACAAACACGTTATATATAAACAATACTTTATTCATCCTTGCATTGTTATACTTTAATTTCTTTATTTTTTACTTTAATATTTAGAACTTCCAGTATAAGTTTGAAAAGAATTGATGAAAGTGAGCATTGATGGGAATGCATCTAAGTTTTTATCCCTGTTAATGATGATTGTTACCGGTTTTTTTTGGTATATAACCTTTATTAAGTTAGAGGGTTCCCTTCATTATTCTATGAAGAACATCTTTTAAAATTATGAACGATTACTTAATTTTATCTTATGCTTCTATATCAAAGCAGGATCTTTTTTAAAACTCTGTTATTCTTAAAATATTACAACTGAAATAGATTACAACTAAAATAGGTATTATTTATACAATTTAAACAGAAGAAGAAGAAAGCCAAGGTAAATATTTATAATCGCATACACAATTTAAGTAAATCTGATGAGTGTAGGCCCTAATGGTAAAACTTTTGCCAGCTCTTTGCAGCCACAATTTTATTGGTGACATTTCTGAAGCTATATAATTCAAAGAACATACATGATAAATATTCATTTCAGAAAAACAAACAGGGAGAATTTACTCTTCTAAGAATACAACATGGGTATCAACTCTCTATTAATTCTATAAGAAGATAAAAAGGAATCTCTCCATGAAATATTAGCAACCGTTCTCATTTTTCAGATGCAGAGATGACAGTGTATATTGTCATATTTTACCTTTTTAAAACCCCATTTCCAAAATACAAGAGCTTGGGTTTTTTTTCTTTTCTTTTCTTTTCTTTTCCTTCTTTCTTTCTTTCTCTCTTTTTTTTCTTTTTTTTTTTTTTGAGACAGAGTTTCACTTTGTCACCCTGGGTAGAGTGCTGTGCATCAAAGCTCACAGAAACCTCAAATTCTTGGGCTCAAGCAATTCTCTTGCCTCAGCCTCCCAAGTGGCTGGGACTACAGGTACCTATGGCTATTTTTCAAGACAAGGCCTCAGTCTGGCTCAGAGTGGTCTCAAACCCATGAACTCAGGCAATCCACCCACCTCAGCCTCCCAAGTGCTAGGATTCTAAGTGTGCCTGGCCAAGAGGTTGTTATTTTTATGTATATGTTTTAGTTTCACGTGCTGGTGATCATGTGTTCATCTCTCTCTCCATGCTCATTATTGGATCTGTGTCGATACTTTCACAATTCTTCCTGGGGATTTTATAACAAATTACAATTGTTCTAGATCAAAGCGGGCCTAGTCCTTGACCTCAACACCAGAGCTGAGTCTTCACTATCACTTTCTATCCAGTCAATCGTTTCCTCTCAAGCTGTACTCAAGAAAGATCCCATGAGACACTGAGTTTTTTTGTGTCTGAGGAGAGAGGTTTAAATTTGTGAGTCTGCTAGACATTTCAGCTGGCTTTGTTTATCTTAAAAACCTGGCATCAAATCAATCACACACAACAGAAAGAGGGCACCCTGCGGGAGACAATCAAACAACTTGTAATTTCTTCGTAAATTACCCAGCAAGCAGTTTCATGTGCTTGCAGGAAAGCAGATTATTGAGATCACTTAATTAATAATGCCTTGTTTTACATTGATACTGGGAAGGAGTTCTCAAGGTTTACCAATCTTCTCACCAACATGGGTTGAGTAACTTTTGTAATTGAAGTTTTTTAGACAGATCACAGACACAATGCTGAACTAAATCTTTCTGTGTCCTTTCACTTCTTAATTGTAAGATACTGGCTGACACATCATTTCATACAGAATACTCTTAGACATAAAATCTTAGGAGAACTAAAAATACTTTTATTTTAGTATTTGGTGATTTTCCTTTAAAGTAAAATAATTGTATATTTTTAAAAAATACATTTTAAACTCACTATGTAGAGTCATGCCCTGTGTAATGACATTTTGGTCAATGATGGTCTACATATTAAATGGTGGTCCCATAAGATTATAGTACAGCTGAAAAATTGCCCGCCATTGCCTAGTAATAGAGTAGGTGTTATAACATCCTAGCAAAAGGCATTACTCACATGTTTGTGGTGATGCTGTTGTAAATAAACCTACTGCATGACTGGTTGTATGAAAATATAGCACATACAATTATGTACAGTCCACAATACTTGATAATGATAATGATAATTTAACTTTAAAACAGTCTCTGGCAGGTTCTTCAGGAAGTGTTCCAGAAGAAGGCATTGCTGTCATGAGAGATGACAGCTGCAAGCATGTTATTGCCCTGGAAGACCTCCCAGTGGGACAAGGTGTGGAGCTAGAGGACAGTGATATTAATCATCCTGACCCTGTGTAGGCCTCCGTAATGTATGTATCTGCGTCTTAGGGGTTTTTTTAGAGGTTAAAAATAAAAAAGTAGAAAAACTTTTAAAAATAGAAAAACTTATAAAATAAGGATATAAAGAAAAAACTATTTTTGTACACCTGTATAGATGTGTTTTGAACTAAGTGTTATTATAAAGGAATCAAAAACATTTTTAAAAGTAGTGTTTATTAAATAAAAAATACAGTTAGCTAAGGTTAATTTATTAATGAAGAATTTTTAAAATAAATTTAGTATAGCCTGAGAATATAGTATTTATAAGGTCTACTGTCCAGTACGGTAATGTCCTAGGGCTTCACTCACTTCTCAACTCACTGAACTACCCAGAGTGACTCAGTCCTATGTACATGAACATACACATTCAGTATATACACATCGAGAGCCTCTGTAGTTCATTCAGTCTATAACACCTATGAAGTAGCATTGATTCATTTAATATAAAATAGAAAGACCCCTGGTAAATGAGTGATGTGCTGGAGTAGCAGTGGCCATCAGAGGGAAATCCAGGCCTCCTCATGTCACCATGATTAGTGTGGGCACTTGTCCCTTAGCTTCTGCTCTGCTTGGTTCCTGCTGGCTCCCAGTAGAGGGGCTTTGCCCAGACACCAGGTGCTGCAGGTTCCCAGAAGTTTACATTCCCTGGGTGGTCTGTAGTCAAGGACACACTGTGCGGGGGGATAGAACCATAGCTCCCTAGAACTAGCTCTTGCCCCAGAGCTCTGAGTAGCATCAGAGCTTGGGGCTTTGCTTGTAATAGCAATGGTTTGGTTTCTTCTCTTCCAGCTTCCATTTCTCCCTCACTGGCTGGCCTCCTCTGGGGGTACTGGCACACAGACCCCAGGATCTGTTTCTGGAGGATCCAAACTAAGTCAGGTAAGATTGGAATACAGGTCTAACTAATCCAAAATCCAATTGCCCAATCATTCTACAACGTTGTTTCATTTTTGGGCTCCAATATCTCCTTTTTAATAATTTATTCTTTTCTTTTTTTACCTCTGTACACATTTATTCTATGCAGTAGTGTCAGTGTTACTACAGTGACACCTACTTATACACACGCCACAGCATAAGAAAGGAGGCCATGGCTACAAAAAATAAACAACAACAACAACAACAACAAAAAGGATTTGTATGTACATTTTAATAGATTGGCTGGAACACTAAAGCTTTCCTACCAAGTGTTGATGGTCCCAATGTACTTCTAATTCAGGGGTCCTCAAACTATGGCCCGCGGGCCACATGCGTTGGTGTGAATTGTATTTGTTCCCATTTTGTTTTTTATTTCAAAATAAGATATGTGCAGTGTGCATAGGAATTTGATCATAGTTTTTTTTTTTTTAAACTATAGTCCAGCCCTCCAAAGGTCTGAGGACAGTGAATTGGCCCCCTGTTTAAAAAGTTTGAGGACGCCTGTTCTAAATAGAGGTGTGATTTTCTTAAGTTAACTAACTTTTCCCCCAATTTATACATAAAAGGTAAAGAGTGAGAAAGTCAAGGTAAAAGAAAGACTATTTTAACAGTCTAGTTACCACATCTTAAATGCTGATTCATTCATATATTGATCAATTTACAAATATTTATGAAAAGAATAGCATCTTCCAGGGACTATCCTTGATGATGAAGATGGAGAAAATTATAACAAATATCCCACTCATTTGGGGTAGTGGCGGTAGAGTGAGACAGTTAATAAACAAACAAATAATGGTAAAAATATCAATGAAAAGCACTATGAAAGAAATAAAATATGAGACTATCAAGTGGCAGGACTTCAGATGTGGAGGTTACATTGGAATAGCAACCTGAATAATTACATATAGTGAAAGAAGCTTGAAGGCTGGTCCTGGCCAAGGGAAGGCCCTGAGAAGGAAGCATGCTTGGGGTGTGGCTACCAGAACAACAAATTGGCTGGTGTGACTGACACACAGGAGACAGGGTAGTAGGATCCGGGAACAGATTTTATAGGGCCTTTCAGGTCATGGCAAAGACTTTGAATTTTCTTTTAGCACAATGGAAGGCCATGAAAATGTTTTAAACAACTTGGAGAGGCTTACTCTCTGCCAGTTCACAGCACGTAGACTGTAAGCCAACACGAGGGCAGGAGGATGCAGATATTGCATGCAGATGTTGCTGTCCATCAAAGCACTCCTGAAGCTCTTGGAGCGCTGGAATCTTCTAGAAATACAGACTTTTTGTGACTATTAGCCATCTTTATATTTTTCCTGTGATCTACTTCCCAGACCCAGTTTCATGTTTCTTTTCTTAGACAGGAGACAGTACATTTTCTGTCCAATAGACCCACAGATGAATCAGTGTTATGAGGACAGTGTAAAAGAAAGATGTGCATATTTATAAAAGGTTTTCTTGGATTAATTTAGAGGAGGTTTTCTCAATCTCGGCAGTGTTGTCACTTGTGATAGTCTTGATTATTGGGGGTTTGGCTGTCCTGTGCACCATAGGCTGTGCTGCTCTGGCCTCTACCACTGGCTGCCAATAGCATCCCTATAATTAGCACACTTGTAACAGACAAAATTGTCTCAGGTATTGCCACATGTTTCCTGGGGGAACAAAATCTCCCAGTTGTGAACCACAGATTTTGATGTTTTGCAAAGAAAGTCAATTTTGTGCCAGATATTTTAACCCAAATATTGGCTAATATCAGATATTCATAATAGCCAATGCAAAGTGAAGTCTTCTACTTTTATTCTGGGGGCCTAATTATTTTGAAGTGCTACATTACCTGGATTTTTACCCTGCCTGTTATCCAGTCTCATCAATGAGTATTGCTAACTGCACATTGGTATGGAGAAAACCTGAATTCCCTCAGACATAAATGATATGTTAAAAATTTAGATCATGTTACTCTCTATTGATGACATGGTTGTTTCTACAGAAATTTTTAAAGAATAGGTTAAATTTAAAAAGACTTTTTTTAAAAATAAAATATACGATTTCTTTTTGTGAAGAGAATTGGGAGTTACTGGTATGGTATTTAATGTCCTCCCATAATACCTTTTTTGAGAGTAAAGTTTCCACACTTTTATTCATTGTCTTAATTTTCATTAGATATTAAAAGATATTAAATTAGATATTATTTCATAAGATATTGAAGTAGACTTTACAAATTAAGCTAAAATTAATTGCTATACATTTATCTAAGCAATCAGATTCAGAATCATGTTTTGACACACCTCATATTCTAGAAGCTCAGTGTTCCTCATACTACTTTCTAGAAGTCAACATTCAAATGTGAATTCAATGTGAATGGTATTTCCTGGAGTTGCACAGCATGACTGGGGTACAAAACAAATAATGAAGGTGGATCTTGCCCTCAAGAATCTTAAAATGAAATTTGAAGAATTATATCAAAATTTGTATATAAAATTAAACCTCAATAACCTGTGCCCTTGGGTTATAATTGAAAGACAATACATGAGGTTGGGCAATGAAGTTCGCAAACTCATCCTAAAAAAGTCCTACATACTTCATTGCAGAATATCACTATTGTCATCAGATGGCCAAGGGAGTACTTTGAAGGTGACCATAGTGATATGTAGCACATTTTCTAGAATGAGTTTATGAAGTTAATTGTCAGACATCATATGACAAGAACCCAATATTTCTATAGGATATAGGCAAAACCAAAAGCACTTTTTTCTGTTTCCCTCTCTTATGTAGTTACTCAACACTTCTGATACCAGATGTGAGTTTTTGCCCCACATATCAACCAATAATTCTCTAGCTGAGTGTCTTCTAATTTAACTTAATTCAAGCACCTTCTACTTGGAGATAGTGTCAGATCAGTAGAGCAGGGCAAGAGCTCAATCCCAGAAGAGTTCCCTTTCTTCAGATGCTAGCCACAAACACAGGTGGCAATGACTTGGGGTTTTTACAGCCCCCTTTTGCGATTTGATTAATTTGCTGGAATGGCTCATAGGCCTCAGGGAAACACTTCATTTATTTTCACCAGTTTATTATAAAAGATATTACAAAGGACACAGGTGAACAGCCAGATGAAGGGAGGTGTAGGAGGAGGTGTAGAGGAAGGGGCATGAAGCTTCCATACCCTTCTTCATTGAACTATCCTTCAAGGAATCTCCAAGTGTTCACTTATTCAGAAGCTCCCTGAACTTAATCCTTTGGGGTTTTTATGGAAGCTTCATTATTTAAGCATGATTGATTAAATCACTGGCTGTTGGTGATCAAGTTAGCCTTCTGCTTCTCTACCTTCCCTGGAGTTTGGGAGTGAAACTTAAGTTCCCAACTCTCTAATCATAGCCTGATCTTTCTGATGACCAGCTTCCACCCTGATGCTTTCCAGGGAGTCCTAGCCACCAGTCTGCATTAGGCACTCATCATTGCAGAGAGTACAAGGATTTTAGGAGCTGTATGTCAGAAAGTGGACAATGACTGACTATATATGTTTCCCAATATTACATTTGCCTGGTTTGTATTTTTTTCTTTCAGGGAATGTAAATCTACTATATTTTATGTTAGTTTTAGGACTTATGGAACTAATAAAACTTGAGGTGAACATTGAAGGATGGGTAGAGAGTGAGATAAGGTATGTGCAAAATGACCACAGAAGTGGAGCGAAGTGTGGCCTATGAATAGTCTAGAGTCACTGAGGCATTGACAATCCAAAACATACATAACTTCTAGTCCTGTGGATTAGGCAAGGATGTGTGTGTGAAGTGAAATAACCATTGAGAAGTTTGGATAACACAACTTTATCTTAAAATTCCAACATCAGAGACACTATTTTTTTTTATAGAAAGCTATCTCCTACCAGCAGAAGATCAAGGGGACTTTTGGTGGGTTGGGTGGGGAGATTCTGAATAGAACACATGCTGGGCAAAGAGGAAGACATGTGCAGGAGGGAGATCTCATGGAAGCCCTGAGCAAGGAGGAAGCTGAAAAGGACACTTCACAACTAGAGGAAGAAATTATCCTGTAGGCAAAATGCGCAGAGAGCCAAGTATACACTGGCCAACACCATTTTCAGGAGCATGTGTTTTCAACTTTACAGGGATTGGTGAATTGGATAAAAATGTTTCTATAAAAATTGCTACTATAGGAATAAAAAAGCAGATACATGGCATTAACTATCTCAATTTCCAAACTAGCATTCACTTTCTGGGGTATTGAGAAAAGAAAAGTAAGGGAAGTGCTGGGATGAAAAGTCAGTCTATTTAGAAAACATATTTAAATCCATCTTATAATTTGTTCTTAAAAAATTTCTAGGAATTTCCATTGACTCTTTTAACATATTTTGATGTTAACAAAGATGATGAATTTGATGATTATAACATCAACACCTTAAAAATTTGGAGTCAAGACTATTTTCTTAGTTCATACTGTTCTTAAAAAAATATCATAGGCTGGGCGGCTTAAACAACAGGAACAAAGATGATGAATTTTGTGATATCAGCACTAACATCAAAACTTTAAAAATTTGGAGTCAGTAGTATTGTCTTAGTTCAGGCTGCTATAAGGACAATATCATAGCCTGGGTGGCTTAAAAGACAGAAATTTATTCCTCACAATTCTGAATGCTGGGAAGCCTGAGATCAAGGTGCTTGTGGATTCAGTTCCTGGTGAAGTCCTCCTTCCCTTGTCCTCCTACCCTCTTGTTCTGGCCCCGTGTCATGGGGAGAGAGAGCTCTTGTCCTTTCCTATCCTTATAAGGATACTTATCTCCTAATGGGGCTTTATCTTCATAACCTAATATAACCCTAAATATTCCCCACTATTCCCTCCTCTAAATACCATCACATTGGAGATTAGGATTTTATCATATGAATTTTAAGAGCACAAAAACATTCAGTCCATAGCAATTATGATAGTAACTTCCTTTTTTAATGCATTTCTAATTTTCACTTTAATGGATTTTAAACCAATGAATCAGATACTTATTTGTTGCTGATGAATCTTATAAATCTTCAAATTATGGCATTTTTCATTGAATTAATTTTAATTAATAGAGATAATATGCTTTGTTAATTATTTTTGGTATTATATTACTACAAATATTTGAACTCTACATTTCATTAGTTAAATAGGGAAATTCATTATAAGAAATGTAATTCACATAAATATAGTCTGACAGGGTACATTTATATAATCAAAATCTTGAGGAAGAGTTATTGATCATTTAATTCTAGAACTGATCAAATATGGCATTGGTGCATGTTATTTGCTTTCAAATGTTTGTGCTGGCATGTCATTTCACTAATGTGTGGATTAATTTTTAACAGGATTGACTCGCAACAGAGACTTGAAGTCAGAATTTGTCCTGAATGAATTTAATATAAATGGAGTCTGTCAGTCTTGTTAGAGATAAATTGTTCCAATGTAAAACAGAAAGAAATCTGTTTTGAGATTGTAAGTAAACCCTTTCTAGTTGATGACAGAGGTTGCCCTGACTGGTAGTAAAAAACACTACTGATAACTCTTTAGCAGACACAATTTCTCAGTCGCTTATGGTGAGCACAGTTTTCTCCCAAGTTGTGTCTAAATATAAGATTGTTACTAAACATAATTCACATTAGCAAATAGCTTAAGTTAATTGCATTGTTTTAAATTTAACAACTGGTAGAAGACTTGGGCAAATGTCCTTTTTTTCTAAAGGAACATGAATGTACAAATGTGTGAAGGGAATTGAAATAAATCATTCCAGGTTCTGTAGTTTAAATTATTTTTAACAAACATATAGGAAAATACCTTCAGCATCACTGATCAGGGAAATGCAAATCGAAAACACAATGAGATATCACCTTATGCCTGTCAGAATAACTTTTATTAAAAAGTTCAAAAACTATAGATGTTTGTTGAGAAGGGACATAAGAAAGGGGCTTCAAGGTGGGTAGAGAAAAACATGGCTTGCTGTACCAGGAAGTCTGGAGGGCCTATAAGATTATGATAACCTAGGTAACCAATGACCAATAAAAAGAGACAATCAGTCACCAATGGAAAAGGGCAATACTGCCGGAAGTTCAGAGAGGCCAATGAAAGACTTGGAACCAATTTCAAGCAGAGAGTATTGTACTCCCGTAGGCCTTTGTGTCTCCGTCTTTCTCACCTTTTCTATTTCGTGAAAGGGACCCACTTCCAACTCTCTTTGGAAGTGCTCTAAAGTTTCCCTTTGTGGTTCTTCTTCTTCTTTTTTTCTTTTTTGAGACTATGTTGCCCTTGGTAGAGTGCTATGGCATCACAGCTCATAGCAACCTCAAACTCTTGGGCTTTATCAATTCTCTTGCTTCAGCCTCCCAAGTAGCTAGGACTACAGGTGTCTGCCACAACACCAGGCTATTTTTTGTTGCAGTTATCACTGGTGTTTAGCTGGCCCAGCCAGGTTGGAAAATGCCACCCTCGGTGTATGTGGCTGGTGCTATAACCACTGTGTACTGGCACTCAGCCCTCTTTGTGCTTCTTAAGTAAAATTTGTATTACCCACAAACTTGTATTGGATACTCTTGCTCTCTATCCACACTGCCTGTGGCGCTCCAGTTTTATTTTCAGTTTCCACTTACTTTTGCTTCAGATTACCACCATGCCGTTGGTTGAAATTTCTAGCTTATCAAAATAATTCAACCAGGTCAACTGGGTTTAGGGAACCAGCACCCTTAACACTGGTGCTTATACTGCTTATACTCTGTTAGAAGAATCACAAATTAGTATAACCTTTATGGAAAATAAAATGGAGATGTCTCAACTAAAAGGAGACATGCCATTCAATCCAGCAATACCACTACTAGCTATCTACTCAAATGAAAAAAAATAACTTTATCAAAAGGACATCTTCACTTGAATGTTTATTCCAACAGAATTCACAATCTTGAGGATGTGGAATCAACCCAAGTGCACATTAATTCATGAGTAGATAAAATATTGTATGTATATACTCTTTGGTGTATTACCTAGCCATAAAAATAAGTGAAATTATATAATTATTATAATAGTATTATTAAAATAATTATTTGGGGTAATTTGGATAGAACTGGAGACCATTATCTCAAGAATCGAAAAACAAACACTGCACTTACTCTGTTATAATTTGGAAATAATTGATGGGCATACATCAGCACAAAAAGAAGTAGAAATTGTTGGAAATCAAGAAGGTACAGGGGGAGGAGAGAGGGGTAAAAACCCACCTAAAAGATACAATGAACATCATGTGATGATGGGTACACTTATAGACCCAACTAAAGTGTCTAATGCTATCTAAGTAACAAAAACATTCATAACCCCTTAATATTTTGAAATAAAAAGACCTACTATTAACTCTAAGCTAATACAACAATTATCTGTAAAAATAAAGTATTACAACACTAAAAAAAAAACGGTATGTTAGGTAACTCTTCTTTTTTCAATTTGACATTTTCATTGATTAAGTTTACAAAGCACAATTTTTGTTGAATTTTTTAGCATTTATCTATGTTTAAAAGATGCTAAATGTATTCTATTTGTGCTCTATAAATTGGGTAACAAAGCTGGGATTACAGTGCATCAGTTTATAGTAAAGTTGACTTAATATTTCTAGTCCACTGTTGGGACCTACTGCTCAGGAAAAAAAATTTTTGTTTTCATTATGGCTTATTGACAATACACTTGATCATCCAAAAGCTCT
This sequence comes from Perodicticus potto, assembly GCA_963574655.1. NCBI lineage: Eukaryota > Metazoa > Chordata > Mammalia > Primates > Lorisidae > Perodicticus > Perodicticus potto. Next base: position 34,229 of record CAUYRH010159863.1, read on the forward strand.
GAGGCACAGTAAAATTGTAGCATTTATTAAAACAACAATTTTTGAATCAAGCAACTCTAGATCAAACCCAGCTTGGGAGCTTGACCACGGGAATGCAAATGGGAGATTTTCATAGAACAAATATGGGAGTAAAGCAAAGAAAATAGGACTTACCTTCTTTTATTGCACCTAGTAGATACTACAATTTTCTTACAAACTGAAGATTTGTGACAACCCCATGTTAAGAAAGTCTATCAGTGTCCTTTTTCCAACATGCACTTACTTCATGTATCTGTGTCATATTTTGGTAATTATGGTAATATTTAAAACTTTTTAATTACTATTATTACATATGTTATGGTGACCTGTGATCAGTGATTTTTGTTATTACTATAATAATTGCTTTGGGGCAGTATCAACTGTGCCCATTTAAGACCTAAATATTCATTAATCAATGTTGCATGTGTTCTGACTGTATGATCAACTGGCCCTTCTCTACCTCTCCTACTCCTTGGGCCTTTCTATTCCTCAACGCATAACGATGTTGAAATTAGGCCAATTAATAAGCCTACATGACCTCTGCATGTTCAAGTGAACAAAAGAGTTACACATATCTCACTTTAAATCAAAAGCTAGATATGATTAACTGTCAAAGCCAAGATAGATTAAAAGCTGTCAAAAGCCAAGATAGATTAAAAACTAGGGCTTTTGTACCAAATAGTTATCCAAGTTGTAAATGCAAAGGAAAAGAAAATTTAAACATGTTATACAGATTAAAACATGAATGATTAAAAAAAAAGAAGAAGAAAAGAAAAGAAACAGCCTTATGCTGATATGAAATAAGTTGTGTGGTCTAAATAGAAGACCAAACTAGGCACAATAAACTCGTCAGGCAAAGCTGAATCCAGAGAAAGGCCCTAACTCCTAATTCTCTTTAATTTTATGAAGGCTGAGGAAGGTGAGAAAGCTGCAGATACTGGTTCATGAGGTTGAAGGAAAGAAGTCAATTCAAGAACATAAAAGTGAAAGCTGAAGTGGAAAGTTCTGAGATAGAAGCTGTAAGAAGTTATCCAGAAGATCTAGCTAAGATCATTGATGAAGATAACTACCCTCAACCACCACCAGTTTTCAAGGTAGATAAAATAGCCTTCTATTGACAGAAGATAGCATCTGGTATTTTCATAGCTAGGGAGAAGTTCATGGCTGGCTTCAAAGCTTCAAAGACAAGATGATTGTCTTATTAGGGGTTAATTCCACTGGCAACTTTAAGTTGAAGCCAATGGTCAAATATCCCAGGCTCTGAAAAATTATGCTAAATGTATTCTATCTGTGCTCTATAAATTGGGTAACAAAGCCGGGATTACAGTACATCAGTTTATAGTAAGGTTGACTTAATATTTCTAGTCCACTGTTGGGACCCACTGCTCAGGAAAAAAATTTTTGTTTTCATTATGGCTTATTGACAATACACTTGATCATCCAAAAGCTCTGATGTAGATGTGCAAAGAGAATAATACTGTTTTCGTACCTGCTAACGTGACATCTATTTTGCAGCCATGATTCAAGAATTAATTTTGGCTTTCAAGTCTTATTATTTATGAAATAACATTTCATAAGATATAGCTGCCGAAGATAGTGATTTCTGTGATGGATCTAAGTAAAACAAAATGAAAACCTCCCAGAAAGGATTCATCACTCTAAATGCAATAAAGAACATTTGTGATTCAGAGTAGATGAGAATTTTATTTCTCATTTTCTCATTCCCACAGCACTTTTGTAGGCTCCTGAGCTACTGGGCAACTTCTCTACCCTCACTATCCCAAATGCTACTGCCACCAGTGAACTGGAATCTTCTTGAAAACAAAGCACCAGGCTGCCAATGCCCTTGGGGTGCTTTTCAACATCATAGACCCAAGCTGAGCTGGTGGGGGCCATACTGCTTCTCCATGCATTATGTGCCTTTGTTCTTTTAAGGAAGCTTTGTCCCTTCAGTTTTCACATTGCTTGCTCCCACACCTATGTTTCCTAACCCTAGCCCAGTCTGTGGTGGCCACAGGGGCTGCTGAGTCCTGGGGAATCTGTGCCATCCAGAGGTTAGACACTCCAGTTGGGCTGCCTTCCAGGGAGAGAGACAAAGAGAACCGAAGTGCCAGCTCTTCTCCACTCAGACTCCTCTTATCCTTCTCCTCCCCTCCCCCACCTACTGCTGCCAAGAGGCACAAGTGAGGCACAGGGACACCTGAGCCACAGCTCAATTGGCTGCCTCCTCTCTGTTGGTGCATCCACCACACTGAGGCATCCACAGAGAGTGGGGCTCTCAAAATTCATCTTAAAGATTCACAGTGGATAAAGGGGTGCTTGGAATGTGAGCTCCCTTTCCATGAGTCCTTCCCGAAGCTGCTTGCCCAGCTGCTGCAGGAGAGCAGGCGCACCCACAGCAGAAGGATTTCAAACCTGCTTGAGTCTCCACAGGCTACTTGGGACCAGAGTACTTCTTCCTTGGGTTTGAACTTGGGGGACCAGGAGAGAGGACTGCAGGCAGGATCCCACATACCCAGGACACAATCGTGTTGCTCAGAGGCCCAGAAAGGAGATTCATAAGCTAATTTGAGGATGTGGCGGGGCCCACGTGTACAGAGCTGAGAGTCCAGAGTGCTGCAGTGCACTCATGGAACACCCTTTGCCCCATGAGAAAGCCATTCCTTGGGTCAGGGGTGAAATCCTGCACAGGGACACTTGGAACAAGCTGTACCATTGCTAGTAAACCCAGCTAGTTTGAGCTCCTGCCTGTGAACAGATGCTGGAAGGAGACCTTAAGGCACTGGAGAAGGAAGAAGAGTAAAACCAATTCCAAATGGCCCGACTGTGAATGTCAAATGGCCCCTTCCACATGAGCAGACTTTCTGGCTTGGTGGGGTCACTTCAGCTCCTCCCTTGTGGTTTTTCCCAGAAATGTGGGAGAAGACACTCAACCCCTGCTGAGACAGCTCCTGTGCCTGCCTTCGTGAAACATGACCCAGCTCTTGATCCAGCCCTGCCCAGCCTTACTCTTTCCCCTGGTCTGCTGTTGTGGAAAGTAAGTAGTTTTCTGGGAGCTCCAGGGCACTGCCCATCACCCGAGACATCCACCTGCTGCTTCTGAGGAACTAGAGTCAGTCACAGGGTCCAAGAAATAACACTAGGGAACTTCAGGAAATACAAAGCACAGTGGAAAGCTTTAAGAATAGCCTAGACTAGGAAGAAGAAAACTGTAAACCAATATCCCTTATGATTATAGATGCCAATAGTCTTTAATAAAATACTAGCAAACCAAACACAATGATACACCAAAAAAATAATCTGTGGTGTCAAGTGGGCTTCTCCCAGGGATACAAGGATGGTTCAACATACGTAACTCAATAAATGTGAATCACCACATAAACAGAAGCAAAAATAAAGATCATATGGTCATCTCAAAAGATGCAGAAAAAGAATTCACGGAAAACCAGCACCCTTTCATGCCAAAGATCCTCATAAAATTAAGCATGGAAAAAACATATCTCAAAATTATCAAAGCCCAAATGACAAACTCACATCCAGCATCATATTGAACATGCATTTCTCCTAAAACTGAAGAAGAGAAAAAAAAAAGTATTCAAATTAGGAAAAAGGATATGATCTTGTGTCTAGAAAATCCGAAAGACCACCAAGAGACTCCTGGAATTGGTAAATAAATTCAGGAAAGTCTCAGGTTTCAAAACCTATGTACACATCAGTCGCATTTCATGTAACAATAAAGGTTAAGCTGAGAGTCAAATCAAAAACTGAATGCCATTCACCTTAGCTACAAATAAAATAAAATATGTAGGAATATACTTAAGCAAGGAGGGGAAAGGTTTCTACCAGAACACTGAAACAGTGATGAAAGAAATTCCGGGTGACACAAACAAATGAAAAAATATATCATAACCTTACTCTTTACTATAATATTATGTTATATTAACACATCTCAATAAGATAATTGTTTTCCCAAAATGGACTAAGAATAATGAAACATTCTGTAAGTAGTAATTTTCTAGTAATTTCTTCCTTCTAGGACTATGACATCAGGCTGGAACTAGTTCATTGATGAGACAAGGTATAAATGTGTATGCAAATTATCACAAAGACACTTTCAGGCATCTATTAAAATGAAAATGATTCCTAAAGTATTACCATTCTGGTAAAAATCTTAGCAATATTAGCAGCTCTCTAATTTGGCAACATAGCATTATAAAATAGATGCTTTAAAAATTTATTGATATCTTGGCTTCCCACTCCCAAATTAAACAAGATTTTATTGATGTACAGGATGGATATATATTTTCTAAAGCTCACAGAATCTTCTTTTGCACAGTAATGACTGAAAATTGCTGCAATATAATAAAAAGGAAGGAATGTTTTATGGGCCTTCTCAATTGCTTTTTATTTATCACTTGCTGATTTTAAACTCTTCCAAGTTATATCCAGGTTAGTAGAATGGCAATTCAACATATCATTTGGAAGGAAATCCATTGATTTTCTTTGGGGAAAATATCCTTTTTGTTATTCCTTAACTTCAAAGGTAAGTAAATACCAAGGAAATATTCTATGGTAAGTTTCAGACAATGTTCAGCACGTTTTAAAACTTGACCTTCACCCTACTAAATGTTCTATCATGTGTAAGATTTTTAAAAAATGTATTGACAGTCATTGGAAACTACCAGAAATTCTTCAGTATATAATTTCTCCAGAATTCAGGCAGTCTTAATCTAAACCTGAGAATAATTTTAATGATAAAAATATCTATGATTGGGGGATAGAGAATAAATGCATCTATATAAAATATGAATTAAATTATTATGTTTAAATTTTAAAGTTGAAAAATATGCACACAATTAATCTGCCATTTAATAAAATATACTTTTGGAAAAGGTTTAACAAGTTGGATTTCAGTAGGCAATCTCTTCTCATAAGCTCTTATTTTAACTGTTGACCTTATTTTCTCTGATCATTTTGAAATGGCTCTCACCCTCTTCCTGTGTCCACTTGGACTATGAATTTACTTCCAAGGCCTGATTTTACTGTCATTTTCTTCTTATCTAATTGTTTATGCCATACTCTCTTTTTCTTTTTTTTTTTTTGAGACAGAGTCTCACTATGTTGACTTCAGTAGAGTGCTGTTGTGTCAGAGCTCACAGCAACATGAAACTCTCGGGCGTAAGTGATTCTCTTGCTTCAGCCTCCCAAGTAGCTGAGACTACAGGTGCCTGCCACAATGCCTGGATATTTTTTTTGTTGCAGTTGTCATTGTTGTTTAGCTGGCCCAGGCAGGGTTCAAACCTGCCAGCCTCGGTGTATGTGGCTGGTGCCGTAACCACTGTGCTATGGGTGCTGAGCCATGTTTATGCCATATTTAAATGAAAAAGTAATATTTGAAACTTATATTTTAGTGGACCATAGTATTGAAGATGTTTTCAATAAAAAATTTAATCAATCAAAATATTTACTGAAAAAATTACATTATATACACTTTGCTAGAGTCTAAGAATTACAAGGGGCTTCCTTTCTTCCTGTTTTACTTTCTCGGTGATAATTTATTCATTTAGTACAGCAAGTTAGTATTTGAAATACTTTACTCAAGATTCCACGTTTTAGAAACATTCAAAGGAAAGTATTAAAATTTATAATAACAGGTTTATTAATCAGCATTATATATGACATAAGGAATATCTTTGGTAAAAATGAGTGTTTAAGACTTACACTTGGCATGACGAGATTGTGCAGATACCACTTCATCAATCAGGCTTACATGTTGAACAAATCTTAGAGCTTAGAAACTACCTCGTGTAGGTTAACGATGCCTACTAGAAAATACTTTGCTTTTGCCTCACAGTCAACATGTGAAGTAAGATGTTTTTCTCAGTATCTGAGGACAGGGTGGAATTTTCCAGACCTTTCTGAAGTAGATTAGATGTATTTGTATTTTATTTCATTTAGCATGCTTGCTTATAAAGATAGTGTAATCCAATAGGATTTTGGTCATCCTAGCTTACATTTACTAATAGCACTTGCTAAGCAGTTTGTGGATAAGGGTTGGATGTGTCCAGGGAGTATGCCTGCTTATCAAGATAGCCGATTATTTTCTGATTATACAATTTGGTTTAGATCAGTTCACAGCACATCTTTCCCCCCCCTCCTGCTTTTCTCATTGTACCTTTTCTTCCTTCCCATCTCTTTCTCTCTCCATTATTCATTACTCATGTAATGAAGCCTTATTGTCTTCCCAGCATTGTGCAAAGAACTAAGTAAAAACTTCATAATTTATATTTTATCCAATTACATAAAACAAAAGTCACCCTTGCATGTTCTCAAAATTTACTACAGCTAAAAAATTTATGCTTCTTTGCCATTTTTTAAAAATAAACCCAACTCCCCAATAGCTACTGTTCCAAATCCCTGACCTAACATCATGGAGTTTTCTGTCATTTGGCTGTAATCTCTCTGTTATGAGTGAAAAGGAAAAACTGACAACTAACAGACAATGTATATACCAAATGGTTTGTGATTTTTAGACTTCTATCTGTCCTTTTAGTGTTAACTGAGGATATTCACACCAGGTTCTATAAGCAACAAGGGGACTGAAGATAGGTCAGTGAGTCAGGTTAATCTGGAATAAGTTGGCAAGAATAATCATCAAGCCAAGGTAGGAAAGCTGTAAGAATTAGTGACCTAGATTAGGAATTAAGATGTAGAACGGAAAAAGCATCAGAGCATAGGAGTATAGAAAATATATGAGGAGACTCTAAGATGACAAGTCTAAGCCACAAATTCTGGTGAATAAGAGACTTTTACTCCAGGCCTGCAGGTTGACAAGAGAGTGGCTCAGCACTGCTGAGTGCCTGTCAGCCACCTCTGCACAGGAAACTCCTCGTATTTTCCCCTGATCATGGGGCTGATGGTCGACTTGGACTACAAACACACATATTACTACTATATTTATGTGATGGGCAGAAACCATGTGCTTGTTGTTTTACTGTGAACTCCAAAGATGTTCAAATGTGTTTGTTCAATGGTGAGAGAATCTCAGATTCTTAACCCAGAGGTATCTTGACTTTGTGCATTTTTTCAAAAAGTCATATTTTCTTACAGCGACGCACTTTTCTAGGCATGTTGACTCAAGTGATTGTATGATGAGTTTACTACCATCGCCTGATTAGGCACTTCATTCTCCAGTCTGTGTGACAGTGTTTGTGTCCTGACTCAGAAATAAAGACTGTTTAATTTATTTGACTCATTGTACTCTCTAGGAATGGGATATGGAAAAGCAACGCAACACATACCAAGTCTTCTGGAGTTTTATGCCTGCATTTAAAATTTGGATTCTTTTCCATGCTATGGAAACCTCTAATTCTCATTCTGTGTTGAAATTAAAGGTATTGTACCTTCTATTTGCTTTTCTTTATTTATTTGCTAAGGCTGTGCTTCACTGGAAGTCTCATCCCCATTGTCCATTATTGTTTGTTTTTACAAAACCTTATAAAGAAGTTTTACATTGTGAAAGCATTGTACGATATCTCATTTTAGGGGTTATCATATAAAAAATGTAATATATATATCTGATTATACATATCATGATATATATTTGATTCCTCAAAATGTTAAATTCAGAAGTTTACTTTCAAAAGTTGAAAAATATAGTTGGGCTTTTAATCTTCAGAATCTAAATGTTTGCTTTTGATAACTGTTTCTACTACATATATTAACATTCTTACCAAGAGTGTTTTCAGCTGTATCAATTACTCCTGTGTCTGTCCTTGGAAAAAAATTGTCACTCTTTTCTAATTGATCTCATTATCTGGGAGTTCATTAAGGATAATCACAACTTTAAACTCTTTTGCATTTGAATTCAGTGATATACAGTGACTAGATTAAAGATACTTTAGATGTCCTATAAGAATGAATTTTGGGAGTAGTCAGTATGCTGAGTAAGTGCAATATACTATGAATTACTAGGCTGGGAAATTATGGTGGGGGGATAGTACATCTTGAATGTATAATGAATAATTTTGTCTATGAATACTCAGAATGACAGCTCACCAACCCCTTCTCCAAATTTTAAAGATGAAATTTAAAATGATGAAAACTTGAGAATTATCTTTATCAGGGGAACACTGGTCTACAAAAAAACCCTATAGACTACCAGAAAACCAAACTTTGTATTTGTCCTTGAATTTTGGAAGGACTACATCAAAATAGTGGTAAAACATTGTGCTTCAAACTTAAAGATTGGTAAGACCAGTTTTACATCAGACATAGTTTTCTCTTCAAGAATAAAATTATTTTCTAATATAATCAAATTAACAGAAACATTAGTCAGGCTGAACACAGGCTGATTAATTATTTCTTTATGATGACCTATTTCTGTGCTATTTAAGCTAGCTATAAATGTTCTGAAATAGTTCAGAGTTTCAATTGCCATTTTTACAGTAGGTTTGCAAAGATGAAATTTAATCAGCCAAAATAGCAAGTAGTTTTTGAATCAACTACAGATGTAATTTCCAATTTCTACCACTTTGAGCCTCTTTCTAAAGTTTTAACAGTTATAAAATAAAACCAGTTATTTAATTCAGTGGTTAACTACAATCCCTTAGAACACCTGAAGGTCATGAAATTAATGCCCTGCCCTTGTGAAATAAAAACCCTAATGCTGAGAAGTTAACTCAGCACATTTTAGTGAGACTTTTCTGCAGGCTATATATACTATTGGAATAGAAGGGTTCAGATCTCTGTATTAAGGATGTCAGCATTTCCATTAAAAATAGCCTAGGTAAGGAGTTTAACCAGATTCAGTCATTATAGTGCTTCAATTACAGTTACTTAGGCTTAAATGTGCTCTCTCTCTCTCTCTCTCTCTCTATATATATATATATATATATAATATATGTATATCCCTAATTATCTGATTGCTTCAATTTATGAAAATATTTAATTATAGAATTTGATTCTCTCCCTTAGATACTTCCTCTCATTTGTAATTCAGCCTCTCTTTAATGAAATAACCAAATTTTGGGTCGTTCACCTTTAAGTATTTTATTTCTTAAAAGAAATATAGGTATGTTTATTTTGAAGCAGCTTAATATGAAGGATTATTTTAAAATAACTTAGTTGCTTCCAGCTTTGGAATTCTTTGGTGAAATCACCCATTTCAAAAACAGCAAATCAAAACAAAAAAAAAAAAAAAAAAAAAAAATAGGAGAAGATTTACCACTAGGGGGCACTAAGAACCTCTTCTAAACTTTTCTGCCTCTTGCCACAATATGCTGGTAATCACTTCCCACTTCCTTATTTATAATCTTTAGATGATAGTACCAATTCTATTTATTTGGTTAGTAGATTTGTCTGTCAAAAGGCCGAGGAATGAATGGGGGAAATGGTATGTCCACTTTTATTTTGAATACCAGGCATAATATACTGCAAGAGAGTATTCTGCATTCTCATCTGTATTTCTCTGGCATTTCATATTTTAATAAAATGCATGACCTTTAAATGAGATACTTTCACACACAACCAATGGAATCCACCAAAGTCAAGTTCAAATGCCATTTTTTTTGTTATTTATCTGTGTAAACGTGACTTGTAATAGCCTATTTTTAATAAAACTTTTTACTCTTCAACTATGCAGTAACAGTGACAGCAAGACTTGATTTAGCATTTTATTTGTACTGAGCACAGTATGGAGCACTTCATTAGGATGTTCTCTTTTGAGTTTTGAACAAAGCCTTTAATGTCGAATCAATCATTTCCTCTCCTTTATAGATGAGGAAAATGAGATATTGGAAGATTAAGGAACTTGCTCAAAGATAAAATACTTGATAAGGACGAGACCACATCCACAATAGAGGTCTCAAAATTTTCTTACTTTTGGTTTATTATATGTATATTGAACATTTTACTCATAGCCATAATTATTTCCAATTTAAAATATTCCCATTTCTTCTACCTGTCAGACCATGTCCTGATTTAGTTTTAGAAAATGTAATTGCCATTGCTACAATGCCGATAAAGCCGGAAAATATTCTACAATATTTAAGTAATGTATTTTAAAATTATATCACTTGAAAAAAAATTAGTTACATCAGAAAGCCGCAGTATACTTCAAAAATGTTTGTTTCACATGAAATGTCTATCTATATTTCTCATCTGATCAATCACTGAATGTGATAAACACCTATAATGGGTCAACCCTATGTTAATTAAGTAAAAGTCACATCTTAGCGATGGAAATGGGAAGTATTAGCATATTTGGGAGAGACATAGGAGACACAAGGTATCAACAGCAGGGAGTAAAGACAATGGGTTAAAATGGAAAGAAAACTGACCAAAATTTGAAACTTTAACCTTTTTTCATTCATGCATCATTACAGAGATAGAAATGATTATGTAAAAACCATGTTTGTGAAGATTAATCTTGTATGTGAAAGTTGGATTGAAGGGGAAGGCAGGAGCTAGGGACAGTGATTAGGAGACTTTAGCAACAATTCACATTGTTGAAAAGAACTTGAATTTAATTTCTGGTGGTAAAAAAAAAGAAAGAAATCATGTGTATCATTTAATATAGCTGCTTTATTGAGATATAATTTATATACCATAAAATTCATCCCTTTAAAATATGCAACTCAGAGCTATGCAACCATTAACAATATCTAATCTTGGAGCATTTTCATTTACCCTCCACCCCCCCAAAAAATCCCCTACATCCACTGGTATAACCTCCTAGGCCTCCTTCCCTCCAGTCCATGGAAATCACTAATTTTCTTAGTGTGCTTATGGTTTTGCCTATTCTGGACAATTTGGATGATGGGTTATGTGAGACCTTTTAGTACTGGCTTTTTCACTTAAGGTACTATTTTCTAGGTTCAGCTCTGTTGGTGCACGTGTTGTAGACCAGGTCCAGGTCCATCTGCCTGTGCGCAGTAAAACAATCACTATCATGATGACAGTAGGTTTTTGCAAGAGAAAATATTTATTTGCGAAACTGCTGAGAGAAGAGGCAGGAGCACAACTCTCAAATCTGCTTCCTTGAATACAAGGCTTAGGAATCTTATGGGTTAGAGAAGCAGGATAGTTTAAGGCGTAGAGAAATGTGATTGGCAGTGGGTAAAAGGAAATAGTGATCTATGCAAGAATAATCAGGTTGCACGGCATTTCATAGGACATATCTTTAGAAGGTGGGATGAACATGATGTAAGGATGGAGTTTGGAGTTTTGGTGTCAAAAGGCCACCTCTCAGGCGTTTGTGCAAGCCAGTTGGAGGGTTGTTAGTCTCAGCAGTTTGAAATAACTGAAATGACTATTACCACAGTAACTTACAAACATTATCTGTACAGTAGCTGGTGAAGGTTAAGTGTCTGTATTCATTGACATGACCTTCGGCTACCTGCAACTTTCACCTTCCATGGGAAAAAAAAAAAAGGAACAAAAAAGTAAATGACCAAAAGGAAGCAGAACAGGCTAAATTTGGCAGACCCGATCAGATTAACCATATGTATATATGTGTGTGTGTTGCGTGTATGATATATGATATCTATTTATATCATATATCACAGTGATTCTCAACCTTCTTAATGCTGTGGCCCTTTAACACAGTTCCTGTGGGTCAAGACCCACAGGTTGAGGACTGCTAATATGTCATATGTATATCATATATATATATCACATGTCAGCACTTTATTGCGTGTTATGGTCAAATAATATTCCATTGTAAGGACATTGCATTTTGTTTATCCATTTATTGGTTGATAGATATTTGGATTGTTTCCGCTTTGGGTTATTACATATTATGCTGCTCTGAATATTCCTGTCCAATTTTTGTGTGGATGCATGTTTTCAGTTATCGCCAGTATAGTTAACAGCAGAATTACTGATCATATTTTAACTTGATGCTAACTTTTTAAGGAAACGTCAGACTGTCTTCCAAAGAACCTGACCATTTTGCATTCTCACGACCTGTATGAGAGTTCACATCTGTCCACATGGTCACTGACACTTGCTAATTGTCTTTTCGATTGTAGTCATTTTAGCAGTTGTGGAATGGTCTCTCATTGCACGTTGATGTGCCCTTCCTTAATGCCTACGAGGAGAATCTTTCCATATACTTCTGGGCTATTTCTGCATCCTCTTTGCACATACCTATTCAAATGCTTTGCCTATTTTTAAAGAGGATTGTTGGTTTCTTTTGTTGCTAAGTTGTAAGAGCCCTTTATGTATTCTAGACACTCAACCTATATCTATATCTACACACTACATTATATCACATAGTGTATGATTTGCAATTATTTTCTCCCATTTTGTGTTCTTTTCTTGTCACTTTTTTGACTGTATTCTTTAATATACATGTTTATAATTTGATGAAGTCTGATTTACCTTTTTTTTGTCTTTTATCACTTCTGCTTTCCTGTTACATTTAAGAAACCATTGCCCAATCCAAAATTGTAAAAATTAATGCCTATGACTTTCTCTAAAAGTTTAATTGTTTTAGCTCTTATGTTTAAGTTGATGATCCATTTTTAGTTAATATTTGGCTAGGCTATGTGGTAGAGCTAGAGATATCTAACTTCATTTTGTTACATATGAATATCCAGTTGTGGTTCCTTTATTGAAAAAATTATTCTCTTTTCATTAACATCTTGGCACCATTGTGGACAATTTACCATAAATGTACAGTTATTTTTCAGGACTCTCAATTCTACTACGTCCTCTAGACATGTATCCTTATGTCAAAACTACTCTGTCTTGATTACTATAGTTTTGTGCTAAGGTTTGAAATTAAAAAATGCAAATCTTCCAAATTGATTTTCTTTTTCAAAGCTGTTCTGGCTATTTTCATCGTTTGCATTTCTAAATGAATTTTTAAGATTAACTTGCCAATTTCTGCAGAAAGGCAGCTGGGATTTTTACAGGGACTGTTCTGAATCTGTAAATCAACTTGGGGAGTACTGCCATTTTAACAATATTAAGTTTTCCAATTCATGATAACAGAATGTGTGGGATATAGTTTCATTTACATCTTCTCTATTTTCTCGTTGTTTTTTTTTTTGTTTGTTTGTTTTGTTTTCACTGTATAAGTCTTATACTTATTTCATTAAATTTAATCCGAAGCATTTTTATGCCATTATAAATGGAAACATTCCCTAATTTTAAGTGTAAATCATTGCTCATGTACAGGAAGAAATACAATAGATTTTTTAAAACCATTTTGTATACTGATCTTGTATCTTGCAACCTGGATAAAACAGGTTTTTTAGTTAAAATAGTTTTTTGGGGGAGGTAGATTCCTCTATACAAGATCATAACATCCTCAGACAAAGACGGTCTTATTATTTTCCACTCATATATCTAATATTTTCCCCCTTATTTTCTCTGGTTACAACCTTCAAAACAATGTTGAAAAGAAGTGGCAAAAATGGACATCCTTGTCTTATTTCTGATCCTAGAGAGAAAGCGTTTGGTCTTTTACCCTTAAGTTTGATGTTAACTTTTTTTCAGAGATAGCCTTATAAATTTGAGGAAACTCTCTTTCATTACTAGTTTAAAGAAGTTTTTTTTAAAAAAAATCATGTAAACCTTTTAGATTTTGTTCAACGATTTTTCTGAATCTATTGGGGGAGATAAGTATTTTTTCTTCTTTAATAGTCTATTAATATGGTTTCTTGTATTAATTGATTTCCATGTATTAAGCTAACCTTCATTCCTGGAACAAATCCTCCTCGGCCATGGAGTATAATGCTTTTTATATGTATTGTGAAGCATTTGATTTAATCATATTTGTTGAAGAATTTTGCATCTATAATTTGTAAGGGGTATTGGTCTATAGTTCTTTGTTGTTGAATGTTTCCTTGAAATATCTTTGCCTGGGTTTGGTGTCAGGGTAATACTAGTATCACAGAATGATTATGATAATGCTCCCTCCTATTCTATTTTTGAAAGAGTTTGTGAAGGGATGGTGTTAATTCTTCTTAAATGTTTGATAGAATTCAAGAGTGAAGCCATCTGGACATGGAGTTTTCCTTGTAGGAGGTATTTAAATTATGAATTCAACCTCTTGCTACAGGTTGTATCAGTATTTCTATTTTTCTCAGTCAAATTTAGTAGTTCGTGCTTTTATAGGAATTTATTTTCACATAAGTTGCCTAATTTAATGGCATGTAGTTGTTCATAGTGGTTTTTGTTTAATAATCCTTTCTATTATCTGTAAGATTGATAGTGGTTAATTGTTTTTCATTCATATTTCAGTAATATGATTCTTCTCTTCTACACATTAGTTTAGAAAACAGTATATCATTTAAAAAGATTAAAAAGCAATGTATGGCTTTGTTGATTGTCCCTCATGTCTTAAAATGTTCTTTTCTATCTATTTCTGTACAAACCTTAATTAAATTCTATCTTCTGCTGGCTTTGTGTTTAGTATTTCTACTTTTTTAAATTTTTAAAATCAAAGGTTAGAATGATTTGAGATCTATTTTCTTTTTCTTTTTTTTTTTTTTGAGGCAGAGCCTCAAGCTGTCACCCTGGATAGAGTGCTGTGGCATCACAGCTCACAGCAACCTCCAATTCCTAGGCTTAAGCGAGTCTCCAGCCTCCGCCTCCCAAGTAGCTGGGACTACAGGCGCCCGCCACAACGCCCGGCCATTTTCTGGTTGCAGCTGTCATTGTTGTTTGGCGGGCCTGGGCTGGATTCGAACTTGCCAGCTCAGGTGTACGTGGCTGGCACCTTATCCCGTTGAGCTACAGGCGCCGAGCCTATTTTGTTTTTTAAGATAGGCATTTACAGCTCTAAATTTCCTTTTCAACATGGTTTTAGCTGTATCCCATGAATTTTGGTATCTGTGTTTTCATTTTCATTAATCTCAAAGTATTTTCTAATTTCCTTTGTGAATCACTCTGTTTTACTGGTTACTGAGGAGTGTATTGTTTAATTTCCACAAATACTTGATTCTTTTGCCTCAGGCTCCCAAGTAGCTGGAACCACAGTTGCCTGCCACAACACGCAGCTACTTTTTGTTGCAGTTTGACCGGAGTTGGATTGGAACCCGCCACTCTCGGTGTATGGGGCCGGCACTCTACCCACTGAGCCATGTGCGCCATCCAATTTCAACTCTTTGAAATTATTTTGTGGTCTCATTTAGGCCTGCCATATAGTTTATTCTGGAGAATAATCCATGTTCACTTGAAAGGAATATGTGTTGTTTTTAGCTGAATGAGTCTGTGTAGGTGTGCATTAGATCTGGTAAGTTTATAATATTCAAGTCGTCTATTACTTCATTGACTTTTGTTTTTTTGTATAGTTTTGTCTATTATTGCCAGTGGGCTATGGAGTCTCCAGATAGTTAATTTCAAAACACCTTTGACTCCTGAGGCACATTGCAGATGATATGAGGGAAAACCACTGAGAAATTCTGCTGCTGCTCAATGTAGCAGTCGCTGTCAGTTTCCAGATCTGTGGTCTGTTCTGTAAGTCACTTTGTTCTCTGCAATTAGCTGTAGCAAAGAACACTGGAATAAAATAACCTACTGATTTGATTTCCAAACTTTTCTGTGTACCAGAGGGATAATGTTTGACTGTTTGGGATTCTTGTTAGGCTCTCAAGAACATCATAGAATTCCCCGGAGGGACTTTAAACCATTCTGTCGCTGATAAGCGCAAATTTAGAAAGCAGTACATTGAGAAGAGGATATAGAATCTAGGGGAGAGCAAGCGAAAGAGCAATGTTGTGCAGTGGTTCTCAACCTTCTTAACGCCATGGTGTGTTTTCATTGTTACAAAAGAACAATATGGGGAGAGGAGTCAGCAGGAAGTAAGAGCAGAAGCAATAAATTAGCAATAAATTGGAAATCGAAACAAGTGTAATAATAAGGCAGAAATGTGAATCTTGGGGAATTTTGAAAAGAAAAGATAAATTTAGTAATAGCAAGTTTTGAAAGAGTGTAGGAAAGAAATAGAGAGGAAAAAGGAACTAACATTTATCTTATGTATTGAGACATAGCAAATATTTAGGAAAAAATGTGCCAGGGACAGTAGCAGTGCTAAACATTTTGCAAACATAAGTTTATGTAATTATCTTAGCTATGCTTTTAGGTATGTATCACACCCTCATCCCATCTTTTACAGACACACGAAGCTGAATTTTGCTTTAGCAAATTGTGTCTTGTAAAAGATGGGATGAGGGTGTGATACATACCTAAAAGCATAGCTAAGGGAATTACATAAAGTTATGTTTGCAAAGGAAATAGAGGAGAAATTTAAGTTCATGTCTACACAACCGCAAACCCCATGTTGTGCAGAATATGTGTGTGCAGTGGTTCTCGATAGGGACACTATCTCTCTGTAGATAGTATTTTGCAAATTCAGGAAACAACTTTGGTTATCACAATGAGTTGAGGGTACTCATCATATGCAGGGCAGAAAATAATAGCATAAGTATTAGAGTCACCAATATGCCACCACTACAGTGGTTTGTAATTATAATTCCCCATTCACGATGATTTCAGTTGCAAGCATATGAATATTTTATTGTGCTTTCTAGACAGTAACCATTGAGTATTTTTATATTAAAATACATAATTTATATTAAAGTTTCTGAATTCCCTTGCATTAGAGTTAGAAGCATTTATAGCGTGTACGAGTTTTTAAATTTGTTTTTCTTCCTAAGTGTGTGTGTTTATGTGTAATTGTGTGTGTGCGTGTGTGTATGTAGATGAATCTCCTTTTAAGATAGTAAGGGGTAAAATTCATGGTAATTATTGTAAAATGGAGGATTGGGTCTAATTAGTGTGTTATAGAGTAACACATTACAGGTGAAGTTTTAAAATTTCAGAATATTAGTAGCTACACTTGTTTTCATACTTTGTTGTTATATAGATTGAGTCAAAGTTGTAAGTGTGCCCTTCACCTGTGCAGTGTGTCCTTATATCTATCATCTTCCTTTATCTTCAAAAAATCCTGTTAGGGTATGTGTTATCATCTGCATTTTATAAATGAGGCAATCAAGGGTCATACATCTTGGTACTTACTCAAGAACACAACACTGGTATTTGTTAGTCTACACCTGTCTACCTCAGTTCTTACTGGACAGACACAAAGTAATGGGCCCAGGACAATTGTCCACCAGGCAATTGCTATTAACTCTGTATGGGAAGAGTGACTGGTGGTTCAACCCAAGCTCTTACACCTACAAACTTTTTATAAGTATTGATTTTAAATAGTTGTGCATGTTTCATATAAATCTTTATCAATCTTATTTACAGTCTTAATTACTAAGGGTTGTATTTCTAAGACATTATTTCAACTCCTCTTTTCGTAAAACTTGTATTATTGACTGAGCTAATTAGATATTTAGGTGGCTGAGAGCACATGGTAGATTAACCAAGTTAGACAATAAGTGGTGCCTCTAAAATCTTAAATTATACTTCTGTGACTTGATGAAGCTAAATACTGTGTTTACGGTGAAAACTTGAGTCTGCTTCAGAGCTATAGGCACACACCAAAAAATTATTTAATATAAAATAAATGTTGGACTAGATATGATCTGAACTTTTCTCACAGTTATAAATTCTTAGTGTTCAGATAATTAGCAGAATGTTTTGCTTGATTTGCATCTATCTTAAGTCTCAGCACTATTGATGAGCAATTGTTACATAATTATTATAAAACTTGTGATTCACTGTCCATCATAGAAATATAATTAAAAATTACTTATTTAACATTTTCTTTGTGGTAAGCAGGCCAATATTTCTCTGATAATTTTAATATATAATGCAGACATAATTTCTTTGTTGATTTTCTCCTTAAAAATTACAAAATTTGTTCTCCTTTCTATTAAGAGTGTTTTGTTTTATTTTTTAAATAAAAGTGTTTTAATTAAAGTTTTACGCCTTTGGCACTTGAACATCCCATGCTTTCTAAAATAAAAATATACATTGCATTAATCATTACTTTCCGCTTTTTAAAAAACCTATTGTCACTTGAGGCAAATAATACTGAAAAACAACTGTGGATGGGATTCCACATTCAGACTATAAAGAATGACAGAGTATCATACTCAAAGACATTCTTCTATATGAATATTAATGAGAATAAATATTAGGATCAAATTGTTTTGAGGCTTCACTGTGAATT
Organism: Perodicticus potto; assembly: GCA_963574655.1. Classification (NCBI taxonomy): domain Eukaryota; kingdom Metazoa; phylum Chordata; class Mammalia; order Primates; family Lorisidae; genus Perodicticus; species Perodicticus potto. The sequence goes on from CAUYRH010159863.1 coordinate 52,383, forward strand.
TTGTGGGCATATATATAAGCTGAACTTTTTTGAAGCAGTTATTTTCTATTATAGGTACTTTCAAGATAAAAGAAAACAGTATTATTTCTACAACTGATTTAGACAAGCTTGTCATTATTTCTTTCTTCAAACTCTTAATATCTTTAACACAAATCGTAGATGTCATTATTGTCTGAAGTCATTTCTAGGTAGAAGAAGAGAAGTGTTTGAAAATGCTAAAGAAGGAGAAATTTGAAATTGTCTAAATAATGACCTCTTAGCTATTCACAAACGTTACTGAGAGAATATGAGAAGGAAAAGGAAAATTCAAAGTGGAACTAGTTAAGAACAAATATTCTTATTATAAAATATTATTTTACAGAGAGCAAAATGTATGGATAGCCACATAAACATTTGTGATTGAAGTGAAATGTTATGTGTTTGTGGGAGTAAACTGTCTAATTTTTAGGCATCTATAGTTTAGAAAGATTTAGTTAGAGATTTATTTAGATTTAGTTATACATTTCAATTTCTAACCATTTTTTTAATTTAGTTATTATTAAATACGTTTTGTTCTCTCTCTGTGTGTCTTCTTAGGTAGGTAGGTTTGTGTGTGTGTCACATAACCATCTGGTGCTCTTCAGAAGGTGATCAGAATAAAAATTTTTCAAAATATATTCCTCAAATAAAATTTCAGCCATGAAATGAATAAATGTATCAATTATATACACACTTTCCAGGAGACGAGGAAAGCCTTCCCCTTAGGTCAAAAATAATGGCAGACAGTTTGCTGAGATAAAACACTATAACGCCTCATTTAAAATTTTCTGAGATGATGAGAAAATAGGTGTTACAGTGAAAATGGCCATGTTTCTCTATTGGCTTAATTACGTTTATTTTCGAAATGTATTGTTAACACTTATTTTGTAGGCTAAGGAAGACTAAGGAATTTCTGGACAATCAACCTTCTTGAGGCTTAGATATCATAGTGTGAAAATGAATGTGCTATCTGTTGCCCTGCGCTCTCTGAATAAAACCCTGATTACCTATGCAACAAGGGCCACAGAGGGCACAGAATAGCGTTCTGAAATGAGTTATGCATTTAGAATACAAGCAACTATGCCCAAGAACCTTGGAGGAAGATGAGGACGTCCTCATAAAGGCAAGGACACACAGAATAACCGCAAAGCAACCAAAACTCTTCCTTGCTTGCTAAATTGTCCATCATTATTTTAATGAGCTGGTTGTAATTTTTAAAAAGCATTTGCTTTTGTAGGCAAATATGTAAAGTCTGTTCTAATGGGGTCATTTATTAATTTGTCTAAGGAGTATTTCTTGTGACAAAAGCCTAACAGATGGAACAGGATTCATCTTTAAGTAACAGGACTTTAATTTATCAGTTATTTTTTAACTTCTCAGACCTTTCCATTGTATATGGCACAAGTATTTTCCCAGTTAATCATCTTTTTTTATATTCGAATTTTTAGAACGCTGAATTTAATAAGGTTTTCTATCACTTTGTTTGATTACTGAGAACCCAGTGTTTTTATGCATCATGCTTTGACTTTCCTTTTAGAGCTCCGCCCTTATCCTCTGTGAAACCTTGTTAATTTGTTTACTAAGTGTACATTAACCATCGTAAGGGCAGAGACTTTTGTTCAAGCCTTTCACCCAGGAGCCTAACATAGTGTCTACCATATTGTAGGTTCTCAACAAATATTTTTTAGGGGGCTGAATGAAAAGAACAAAGCAGTTACCTTCAAAATGTTTGTCATTTTTTTTATGACCTAGCCATCATCTCTAGTGCACTTGCCTCAAGGGAGTTATCTCCATGACTCTTACCTACAATCAGGCATTTGCTCGTTCAGGCCTTTATTTTCTCAGATGCAGATGATGCAACAACCTCTTAGTGATTCTTTTTGGTTTCAGATGGTATCAACTTCATTCCAACTCTGTCATAACACTGGGCATCTTTTCAAAATGAAAAATGGGCCATGTCACCATCCAGCCTAACCTTCCACCATCTCCTCATCCTCAAAGTGGCACAAGACTAAATCTGGACAGTACTTGAGCACAGGAGGAGGTTGTGAATCTTTATAGCTTTGAGGAAAGATTATTTATTACTCATTAAAATGTAACACATATGAGTACCTTGTCTCAGCAATACATTTTTTGAAGGTTTTTTTTTTTTTTCTTTTGAGACAGAGCCTCAAGTTGTTGCCCTGAGTAGAGTGCTGTGGCATCATAGCTCACAGCAACTTCCAATTCCTGGGCTCAAGCGATTCTCTTGCCTCAGCCTCCCAAGTAGCTGGGACTACAGGAGCCCGCCACAACCCCCAGCTACTTTTTGGTTGTAGTTGTCATTGTTGTTTGGCAGGCCTGGGCTGGACTCGAACCCGCCAGCTCTGGTGTATGTGGCTGGCACCTTAGCCACTTGAGCTACAGGCGCCGAGCCTGAAGGTTGTTTTTACTGAAGTAAAAGTACCAATGCTGTACTGACATGAATATACAAGAATTCTTGTAATTGTAACAGACTGTGAAATATCTGAAACTTTAATATCCATCAGAGTTAATGCTAAATCTACATTATGGATCATTATTCACGCATGACAAAGAATATGGGAGCTATCTACGTGCTAACCAAAAGGAATGTGCATGCGTATGTGGTTAACACACTGGAAAAATTAAGTTGCAGGATAATGTCTCTAATATCTCATTTTTTATGAGGAGGAAAGAGAGGAAGAGGTAGAGAGACAGTGAGATAGAGAGAAGAGAGAGAAGCATTGTATAAAAGTAAATTTGAACTTTAAACACGACTCCTTCATTAAAACAATAAAAATAATAAACTACTATATTTGGTTAATATCTTTTATGGCAAATCTACAATTTCTTGCCATATGATAACTTATATGCTTTAAAATGTAGGAAATATAGATTCTTAGATGTAGAAAGCACTTCAAAGTACATACTTCTTTTGTATCAGCAAGAAAGCTGATGTTTTAGAGAAATGAAGTTACTTGACAAAGGTCAGATCGCATGTTCAAGGTGAAACTAGGGATGAACCTATAACTCTTGACATTTATAGTAGCAATCTTTCCAATGAGCCTTATTGCTTCTCAAGGAGAATATTTACTCTTTGTTTGAGTTAGATTTTGCTTAATTATTTTCAATTATAATGTCAATTACATGCAGAACCAAGGAATACTTTGTGAAGAATAAAAATGTCACCAAAAACCAAAATACTTATATTTCTATTGATTTAATCTGAAGAAGTAACTATAACTTTCTCATTAAAATGTAATTGAAAATTACAATTAGATAAGATAGTGAATTTTTTAAAACTTGAACACATTATTGACACAGGAAAGTATTTCAATGTTATTCAAACTCACAGGGCAAAGGGAGAAAAAATGTGCCTAAGCTGACATTTAAAAATAGACTGGGTATTGTTATGACTATCACAAGGTAATTGAATATGCCAACTGATTTTTCTGATCAATTAACACATGGTAGTGTAGCTGAGAATTCAGATTCACCTGCCTTGCATACTGTCTAGACAGAGGCTCAATTTACAGTGTCACAAATAACTTCTTCTTTGTTTTTGTACTTGGGATAAATGTGGACCAGGACAAAACAAAAGCCAAATGAAATGCTTAGCAGTTATATTTTACTCTAGACCACTCTCTGCCATGCATTAATGGCTGTACTTAGAAAAGTTTCAGATTTATTCAGAGCTTTGCAACTGCATTTTTATCAGGTAGAATATATGACTTCTCACATATCAGGAAGTTATGATGAAATATTGAAATATAAAGCCATCATGATAGCTTGAGTTAAAAACAAAAGAGGGAGAAACAACAAACCAATTTTTCCCTAAAATCCAAAAGGAGACTAATAAAATATCTTCATATTTTCTGATTGCCAGTCATGCTATTCAATGCCTGCAAGCTGTAGTTGGTAGAGTAAGAGAGTGCAGTATTGGAAGGCTTAGAAAGATGCAGGAAATATTCATGGCCCTGACTTGAAGGCTGCATTGTACTCTGCATAACATATCAGAGGTTGACATTGGGAGATGCATAAACCCTTTTGTGACTTAATAGAAAAGAAATATATTCTCTCACAGTTCTAGAAGCCAAAAGTCTGAAATCAAGGTGTCGGCAGGGCCATGCATCCTCCAAAGCCCCTATAGGAGAATCCTTTCTTGTCTCTTCTAACGTCTGGTGGCTCAAGGCATTCCTTGGCTTGTGGCTGCATAACTCTCTCCTGTTAGTTTAGTTTAGTTTACTTAGGTTTAGTTTTGAAACCAAGTCTCCCTCTATCATCTGAGCTAAAACAACTAAAACTCCTGGGCTCAAGTGACGTTTATTTTGTTTGTTTTTTGTTTTGAGACAGAGTCTCACTCTGTCACCTGAGGTAGAGCAACCTCAAACTCCTGGGGTTAAGTGACCCTCCTGTCTCAGCCTCTTGAGTAGCTGGAACTACGAGGGCTTGCCTTGGTGCCCAACTAATTTTTCTACTTTTACCTGAGCTCAAGCAGTCCTCCTGCTTCGGCCTCCCGGAGTGCGAGGATTGCAGGGATGACCCACTGCATGTGGCCATTCTCTTGCTTTCCTTGTGTCTTCTCTTCTGTCTTTTATAAGGACACTTGTCCTTGAATTTGTGGTCCACACGGATAATCCAGGATAACCTCACAGCAAGATCTTTAGCTTAACACCATCAGTAAAGACCCTTTTTTCAAATAATGTCAACAAAGATCCTTGTTTCAAAACAGGTAACAGGGGTTATTATGTGAGTACGTCCATCTGGGGACCACCATTTAACCAACAATAACTGTTCCTAACACCTGCAATAATGCACAACATCATGAAGCATGCTCAATAATGTTTGCTGAAAAAAATGAAGGATGTCCTTTTGAACCCAGACCAGAAACTAACAAGTATTGTTTTTCTGTAAAGGTCCAGATACGTATGTTAGGTCCAGAAGTCTGTCAGACTTGGCGAACACAATTGCTCGGTTATGTTGTTGTTGCTCACAAACAGCCATAGACAGATAATACGTAAATGGATGAACGTGATTATGTTCCAATCAGACTTTTTTTATGGACATTGAAATTGTGATCCTTATGTGTCTCAAAATATCCTTTTTCAACTGTTTAAAAATGTTAAAACCTTTCTTAGTTACTGGGCTGTACAAAAACAGGTAGCAAGCTGGACTTGGCCCGGGGGTATGTTTTGCCGAACCTGGTGTAGCTCATTGTCACTTAACACGTCCTCTTCAGCCTACTAGTTCTTTAGGACTTGTGGAGGTGTTAATTCAAAAGTGAGATAGGTGGAGGTATTTTTGTTGGATCTGTTGAGAAAAGTCAAAATTTTCGGAGAATTTAGAATGCATAATCCAAGAGAATAGTTTACACAATTGTTGTTGTTATTGTGCCATCTCTAAATTAATTTTTGTATATTTTTCAGAGAATCTTGAGAGACAAATGCATTCCAGGAGATGAACATTGAAAAATTCTAACGTGAACGCATTTGTTTAATAGACTATATACAATGTAGGAGTCCGGGCAACAAGCAGTGTTGGGAAACTGTAAATGAATGAAGGACAGGAGGAAGCACAAGCCACAGACTTGCTACTCGGGGACTGCTGAGCAAAGTCAACTCTTCACACAGAAATTTCATGGATACCAAAGTATAAACAGATGACAGGATGTAAGGGAATATTGTGCGAAGTGCCTTGCATGATGAACTCATACTTGGCTTTAAGATTGTGCCTAAAACAGACATTACTTTTTATAATCCTGAAGGAGAAAAGATATACTTGTAGAATGTAATCAAGAGTTGAATACAACTCATATCACTAAATGAGTTAATAATGGGGAGGCCTGTTGAAAACAATCAGTAAGTGCTATATAAGTGGTTGTTAAATAAAATAGGTAATATGCTGAGAGGAGAGGAGAGAGATCAAAAATAGCTTTGAAATAAATACACACACACATGTACTGCTGAATTCAAGTTGCGTGTTTGTCAAACTATTTAAATATGCCTTTTCTTTCATTTGAAGTATTAAATAGTTTATTGTTGACATTACTGTTATGATTTACTTTATCCTTTAATTGAAAATATTATATTGAAAGAGTCCTCTAAACCTGTTCTCTTTTAAATAAACAGGAAGAGGTTCAATTGATATCTGCAAACTCTCATAATGTTTGAACACCTTTATCTTTTAGTGATAGAATAGCTAGTTCATATTTCATGAGTGCTTATTATTGTTATTGTTAATTTATCAAATGGACATACAGATTTGTCTTTGTATAAGTGTTTGGTAGATACATGTGTACGTCCTATTTTGTCTTCCTTTGAACCCACTAGGCTTAACCACAAATGCACAGGTTTTTCTTTATAGGGTAAATGAAGCAAACTCTAAGGTTTCTGACCCCAAACATTCTAAACTGTACAAAAAATGTGTTTGGGTGCTAGAGTTTGGTAAGGTGGTGTATTTTACCCACTATATTAACATATTCTAGAACTTAGTTATTAAATAATACATTAATTTAGAATTTATAAGTCCCTTATGGGCTTATTTTGCCATATGCATATTAAATTATTCTAGAAAATAAACATTCCTACTTTTACTAAGTGAAAAAAAAAAGGTTTAACTCAGCTAAATTAACTATAGTTAGTGGAACTATAATTTATGTTTACTCTGAAGGTCACAGATCCTGACCTGAAAGAGTAAATAGTCTATTTTCAATTAAAAAACTAATCTAAATAATTAAAATTTTTTTTATCATTCTAAATTATTGTTAAGAATTAGAATTTACAAGACCTTCATAACTAGGTTAACTTATATGTGACACATAAAGAATTTTGTCAGTAAGTCTACATGAAAAGTGGTATTTAACTTATTCCTTCTTGACTGGTCATCTGGTCATTCTGTTGAAAACATATTTAACATTCTGGGCGGTGCCTGTGGCTCAGTGAGTGGGGCGCTGGTCCCATATACCAAGGGTGGCGGGTTCAAACCCGGCCCTTGCCAAACTGCAACAAAAAATAGCCGGGTGTTGTGGCAGGCTCCTGTAGTCCCAGTTACTCGGGAGGCTGAGACAAGAGAATCGCCTAAGCCAGGAGCTGGAGGTTGCTGTGAGCCATGAAGCCATGGCACTCCACCAAGGGCAACAAAGTGAGAGTCTGTCTCTAAAACAAACAAACAAACAAACAAACAAACAAACAAAAAAAGATATTTAACATTCTTTTTTTTTCTTTTCTTTTTTTTTTTTTAGAGACAGAGTCTCACTTTATCGCCCTAAGTAGAGTACTGTGTTGTCATAGCTCCCAGCAACCTCCAACTCTTTGGCTTAGGCAATTCTCTTGCTTCAGCCTCCCAAATAGCTGTGACTACCACAAAACCTGGCTATTTTTTTTGTTGCACTTTGGTAGGAGCCGGGTTCAAACGTTCCATACTCAGTATATGGGGCCTGTGCCCTACCCACTGAGCCACAGGAGCTGCCCAGATATTTAACATTCTTGTAGTAGGATATTTCACATTAATAGAACTCTTCGAAGATACAAAGTTAATTTGCTTCCAGACTACATGATCATTTACATGGGAAAATATTTTAATAGAAATTTAAAACCAGCTTTGTATTCTAAAGAAAAGGCCGTTTTCACACTTAAATTACAAAGTACCTCAGTTCTACTAATGAAGGCTGTGAGTATAAACAGTGTCTAATTAATTTACAATTGAAAGTAGAATAATTTTTCTCAATACCTTCAACTAAGGAAATCTGATTCCTCCCTTAACTCAGAACATGGCTTTCCTTGCCTGTCCCCTGCATAGAAGTGTCAGGCTGATGTCTTCTCCCTGCCTTATATAATAAAGCTCTCCCTGCTTTGTATAATAAAGCTCTGTGCTTAATTAACATATCCTGTTTGCCATTGGATTTTTTATTTTGACCTATTTCTCTATTTCATTCTCCATTTCTCACTTCTCTCCCCCAACTTAATGTGTCTATACACTTTCTATATATGCATTATGTATTCTTATGTCTTTATTTATCCAGATTTATAAGAAAATATTTTAAAAGTTCCATTTATAAGTATTTCTTACTAGTGTTTGGAATGAAGGTTTTTTATCAATTATATAATCATAGAGAGCCGCAGGTTTTTAAAGACTAACTCAGGAATCTTCCTCTGAGGATATTATTCTTTTTTCCTCAAAAACAGAGAGGAACAAAGCAAATAAATAATGAGAGACTCCTCCCAAAGTATATTATGAACACCTCCTGTCTTGGCTAACCTGCCAGTTTGTCAAGGAGAAAATAAACCAAAGTTCAATGGTGAGAAACTATTTTTTGTTCTTATGAATTTAGGGGGCTGGATATATGAACAGAGTACCTGGTTGCTTCAGGTATACACTAAGTCAAGTCTGATGAGAATAATAGATCCTACTTTAACATATTTTGAGCAAGAAGAGATTTTAAAGATGGATTGGAGATATAAACTGTCAGAAGGCCAAGGGAATTAATGTCAGCCTTATTGGAAGCCAATACTGAATTATTGCAATGTACTTGCCAGACAAGTCAAAACAATACTGTTTAAGAAATAATGCAGAAGAAAATGGCAGGGAAATACCCCCAATAATTTTTTTTCTCTTGCAGTCCTGAGTGGGTGACCTGTAAGAGAATGCAGAGGAGCCCAGCAAACCCTTTTCTGTTTAGCTGACACAGGCTTTAACCTTCCATACTGTTGGAAATATATTGGTTCTATATCCTTCTTCCTGTTTCCATATCTTGCATATGGGAACTAAGCCAGAATCTTTCTAATGCGTGAGTCTGGAAAATGTAATTTCTAGTCTTCCAGCTCCTGAAGTATAACAGCAAACTTAAAAGGGCAGGAGCAGAACTGATTACCAACATATAACACATGCTAAGTTTGCTCAAGGCCTGTTGATAGCTACAGAATTGAAAAGACAGTGAAATCTTGCATTTGATCTACAGAAGCCACTCTGTTATGTGTTTACTTTATATAACTAGTTGAAGTTACCTATGTGTTACTTTCCTAATAGTATTAAGATGCTATTATTAGAGGGTTTTATCATTAATCTGACTATGACTTTTTCTATACTAGCAGATATTTATGAAGATAGTAAAAATGTTCATTTCAAATAATTAAAAAGGCCAAGAATTGAGTTGTATTCAATATCAATTAAAACTCTGTGATGTTCTTAAAGACTTTTTTCCTGAACATGATATGTTATTGTTTGTTTGAGTGTTTCGCTCAGTTATTATCTTTCAGGAATGGATTTCTTTGTCAAATTCAAAAACTAAGGATAGCACAATCAAATGAAGACTAATGATGTATAAATGACTACAGCATGAGGAAACCGAATTATGGCAAACATTGAACAGGACTTGGTGTTAGAATTTCAAAGCGAATTAAGGAAACACTGTCATTCACAGTTCCAATTGACTTCCGTCTAATAGGAAGGTTTACAGTTTGGTTAAAAAAAAAAAAAGGAAAGAAGAAAACAACAGTGGGAAGACTAGTACCATTCATCCAGACATGCTTTATTAAGAACAGTGTACAGAAAAAGGACTTGTGAGAGTCAAGTGTTAAATTTTTACCACTGTGAATTCAAGTTTAGTAGTGCATGCCTCACTCAAGTAGAACTCATTGCGCTGATGTGGTAAACATAATAGAACTTTCAGAGCTAAAACTACCTCGTTTACAACAAAGAAGTAGTCACTTAGGAAATGAAAAATATGGTCAGTTATCTTCTTAAAGGCAATGTAGCTTGTGCAAGAAATTGTTAAACACAGTTGGGAATTATTAAACAGAAAAATCTAGATTATTGGCTGCTCAGGGAGCTATTAACGATGTTCCATAAAAATGCCTATATATTCGTAATTTCATTAGTAGGAGAACCATTTTTTAGCTTGGAATCCAATTAGGCAACAGAGATAGCTAATGAAAGAAGTGTAATGCAATTCTCCTCACAGCCATAGCCTAGGTATTTTTGTGACATTCAGTATGTATGAGATGATTAGAGAGGCCCTCCCCCCAAAAAGGCAGAAGGTAGTTTGTGGAGATATTGCTGAGAACAAACCTCCATGTGGGAAACAATTCGCAATGGCTTGGTATCAGCGAGACGATCTCCGAGGTCATTATCGAATTTTAGAGTAATGGCCCTCGGCCCTCAAATGAGCGAATCGATCCTAGAAGAGATGGTGAGGAAAGAGACTGGGCCCAGATAAAACCACCTTTTTCTTAGCCAGCTGTGTTAGAGATTCTCATCAGTGTATTAGTGAAGAGGAACTAAAAGTTTATGTGAGACCACACTATATTGCACTTTGTAGTTCGGAGAATATACTTGTGTTTATTTCTAGTGCAATGATATCATTACAAAAAGTTGGCTCAGTTATCTTCTTAACAAAGGCCAAAGGGTTTAAAAATCAGTCTAGTTATTGAGACACTTGGCGAGAGTAGATTCTACCTTACTGCTCCTGTTTCACTAAGAAATGCCCTAGAATACTGTAATAAAAATTCTTTTTTTCCAGTTCGAGCATGCTATTTGTGTCCTTAGCCATTTGTAATCCAGCAGAGTTAAAGAAAGATTTATGTTTAAAAATGTTATTAGGATAGGACTGCATCCTCCAAGGTTAAAAAATATTTTGTTGCATCACAATGAAGAGTCTGGAATTGTCTTATTTGTTAAATTGCTTTCACACAAAGAAATCAGTATCTTTGAAAACACAATCATTTCTCATGGATTGATGTATGGCAAATAGCAATCTTCTGAATAATATTCATTTCAAATTTCAATTCAATGAATAAAAATAAATAGCTGGAATGAAATATAAATTGTTTTATGTCATTTCTCAGAGTAAAGCAATTTATATATAATAATAAAGGGATCATATAAAAATGACAGAAATTTTATTAACTTTAGATCCTTCTGAATTATATTTCTGAGTAGGGAATTTTTCTAGTATGTAATAGTAAGCTTAATTCTAATATAGAATACAGAAGTAGACATTATCTACTTTTAAAATTGTACATGCAAGCTGTGTATATACACATACATATACAATATTCTATTTTATAGTTGTTGAAAGATCACTTCCTGTGTAGGACAAGGATAAGATATGAAAAAGAAAGACATTTCACAATCAATTTTTGCAACTTTAAAATGATGCACTCCATATTTGTTGGGGAGCATGGAGTAGTATGAATATTCAATTCTCATGAAAAACTCGATTCAAGAATATTGGTTCACAGATGAAGAATCATACAGAAGGGGGTTCCCTAGTGTGGGACAAGATTATTATTTCCCAAAGTCAAAGTCAATTCTATAGAATACTTACCTATCTCTCTACATATTACATATTGTATATGTGTGTGTGTGGTGTGTACACATAATTATTAAATAACATTTACTTGTATGTATATGAGGAAAGATACAGGGTAGGACATCTTAGAGCCTTTAATTGACTAATCTACATTGTGGGATATTATAGATAAAATTTCCCTTATTTATTTGACTTTTGGCTTCACAGAACTCATCACTTTTTTTTTAACCAGAGCATCTTATAAGACTAGTATTTATTGAACCCATAACTACTACTGAACTAGACCTTAATCAGTTAGGCCCCTGACAAAGATGACATCCTTTCTTTGAGTGCTTAGGAAATTGCTCACATTTTCTATTGATGAAAACCAAAAATTCTATTTGATTTAGTGACATCAAGAAAGTACAACTTCAATTTGCATGATGGATTTTCAACTGTAGCAAGATAAAAAAAACACAGAGAAGAACGTTGACAGATTCTACAGTTTTTTTTTCTTGATATCTTTTGAATACATTTGGGCCCTTGCAACTTCCTCCTCCTCCTCCAATTAGGGATAAATTACATAGTTGTTCCTTCAGAAATTTGCAAACCCAGATGCTGGAAAATTAAGTCAGGTAAATGAAATGATGCTGCCTCCTAATTTTGCTACTCACTTTTAGTGCAAATGACTTCTGTAAATATGGTGAGTATTTTAAATATTTGAGAATGAAATATAAGGAATTAAATTAAAATTAAAAATAATTTGCAGGGCAGCACCTGTGGCTCAAAGGAGTAGAGCGCCAGCCCCATATGCCAGAGATGGCAGGTTCAAACCCAGCCCCAGCCAAAAAAAAAAAAACTGCAAAAAAAAAAAATGAATAAATAAATAATTTGCAGAGTTATGAAAGAAAAAGAAAGTTGAAATGATTCTGATCTTATCTTTTCAAACTTTTACAAGACTTTAAATCTTGCAAAATGGAAGAGAGATCCTCCTGGAAACAGTGCACCTTAGGGAATAAATCTTGTGACACTTTGTACAGTGACAAACATTGGTGAATGTCTTTCAATAATACTACACAATTTGGGTTTCTTGAAAGATTAAATAAAGCCTTTCTTAAGAAACAAAATCCACAAGAGGGGGGGGAAAAGGGAAGAAAATGATTCCTTGTTTCAAATTTGCTATGTTCTTTCAAGGGAAAAATATTTTGCCAGAAAGGCTACTTTTTTTAATGAGGTGATAGTTTGGTCTCTTCCACCCAGTTTTTTAACAGGCCAGGCTATTTCAAACTCAGAAAAGTCATGTTCAATCTTTGAAGCTGGCAAGGGGCAGTCATTTAAAGGTGGGAACAAGGGGGTGGAATCAAGTACATTATTTTATTAAATTCCATTTTCCCACTGAAAATGGGAAAATAATGGCAGAGGAAGAATTCAGATCTCTGGTTTCAAAAATCTGGCTATTATTATTTGTCCTCTTTATCTTTTTACCTAACTAGATTGAAGAAATCATACAAATACAAGGATTTAACATTAATATCATATAGAAAACTCTAAGGAACATTCTATGGACAGCAAACTGATTAGAAGCCACAGCCAGGAAATGCTGCTGGTGAAGCTAAAGGATGTTAATGCCCACACCGAAGTAGGAATTTAATTAGGAAGTGCTTTTTCTCTGTGGCAGTGTATGTTAGCACATTCACTGTGACTTTTTCCAAAGATTAAATCTCATTTTCAAAATTTAATGATTCATCAAATATGAGTAAAAATATATAAGTTCTCAGAGGATGATTATAAAGCTGGATGTATATGAATGTTATATTAATAGTATAATTTGAATTCACAAATACAAAAATGAAACTAAAGTCAAATCTGAAAGAATTCTGCTGTTAAATGAATTGAAATGCATCTATATTTTGCAAGACTTTAAACACTTTCTAACAGAAACTTTGTTGGGATGTTTGTTCTTATTGGTAGTTAAGAACAATTTTAAGAGGAAAGCATTGGATTTTTTCCCCCAATGTCTAGAAAACCTACAGCCTTGGGCCCACATATGGCCTTCTGGATATATGAGTGCAACCTATTGACTTAATCCAAATTTTACACAACAAATCCTTTTAGCAAAGGAATTTATTCCGTGAAGTTTGGATTTGGTCAAGAGGCTGCACTTAGGATCTGGAGGGCCACATGTGGGCGCGAAGCCCTCCACTGTTTTGGGAGGAGGCCTTACATCTATAGGTACCATCATCACTTTCCCCAGACACTGTCAGATTAACTACCTGATCTCAATGGTTTCTATCTAACAGGTCTCAATGTTTTTTTTTACTGAGAAGAAACATGTCTGTGAATACAGGAGTCACACTCTGGACCATCGATTTCACAGGTAATGCACAAATATATTGTATATTCACTGTGTACCTAGTGTTATGGAACTTGGTCTGCTCTCCTAACTGGCTTGCTGAATATGATACTGGAGTTTCAAGTTCTTGGTTTCCATGATTCCAAGTGGACCACAGGAGTAGTGGTAAATCAGGATTTATTTACAGAAACAAAAATTACAACTACAAAAAACAAACCTACTGGCAGAGAGAACCCAGGAGGGGAACAAGCTCTCCTGCTCCCTCTCTGAGGTCCCTCCGAGGTCTGATTTGTTTAAAATCAGTTGGTTATAGTTATGGATTTTTATGGGTTCTCTATTCTGTTCCGTTAGTCTGTGTCTCTAACTTGGTAACAGTACCGTGCTATCTTGGTTACCATGGCCTTGTAGTATAATTTGAATTCAGGTGATGTGATAGCTCTAGGTTTGCACTTTTTCTGAAGATTGCTTTGGCAATTTGGGCTTTTTTTTTTTTTTTTTGGACTTCCTATGAAGTTTAAGATTATTTTTTCTAGATCTGTGAAAAATGATACTGGTATTTTTATGGAAACTGCATTGAACCTGTAAATCGTTTTGAGCAATATGGACATTTTAACAATGTTGACTCTTCCAGTCCACGGTTATGGAATATTTTTCCATTTCTTTGTGTCATCTATGATTTCCTTGATCAGTGCTTTGCAGTTCTCCTTGTAAAGATCTTTCACCTTGTTGGTTAAGAATGTTCCTAGGTACTTTATTTTTCTTGAAGCTGTTATAAATGTTACTAGATTCCTGATTTGACTCTCACCTTCACTGTTACTAGTATATGGAAGTACTATTTAATTGTATACATTTATTTTGTAAATCAGAGACTTTGCTGAATTTATTTATCTATTCTAGGGGGGTTTTTTGTGAAGTCTTTAGAGTTTTCTAGATATAAAATAATTTTGTTAGGAAACAAAGATAGCTTGACCGCCTCTTTCCCAATTTTTTTTCTTTGTAAATTTCAGAATATTAGTGGTACACATGCTTTGTTTACATACTTCATTTTTGTTTACAAAGAGAGTCAAGGTTATAAGTGTGCCTCCTACCCAAACAGTGTGTACCATACCCAATAGATGTGAATTTAACCTCTCCTCCCTCCCAGCTTGATTTTCATTGAGATTTTCTCTCATATGTGCACTTCAGTGCTGATCAATCAGCTTTAACCTGGTACTGAGTACATGTGTTTGGTTCTCCATTCCTGTGAATGGTCTCCAGATCCATCCAGATTGTCAGAAAAGATAGTAGATCACCATTTTCCTTAAGAGCCGAGTAGTACTCTATAGTATGCATATATCACATTTTACTTTAATCCACTTATACTTCTTTATCTTGTCTGAATGGTCTGGCTAGGACTTCCAGCACTATGTTAAATTGCAGAGGTGACAGTGGGCAACCTTTGCTTGTCCTATGTTTTAGGAGGAATGCTTTTAACTTTTCCCCATTCATTGTGATGTTTGCTGTGGGTTTGTCATACATAGCTTTTTGATTTTGAGTTATGTTCCTTAAATCCCTGGTTTGTTGAGAGTATTTACCATGAAGGAGTATGGGATCTTATCAAATGTTTTTTCTGCATCTATTGAGATGATTATGTAATCTTTGTTTTTGCTCGTCTTTATGTAGTAAAATACATTTATTTGAGTATGTTGAACTGTTCTTTGATCTGTGTGATTAGATCCATTTGATTTTGATACATGGTTGAATCTGATACATCGTTGATTTTTTGATACATGGTTGAATTTGGTTTGATAGTATTCTATTAAGGATTTTTAGATCTGTGTTCATAAGAGACATTGGACTGTAATTTTCTGTTTTGGTTTTGTCCTTTTGTGGATTTGGTATCAAGGTAATACTGGCTCTGTAAAATGAGTTATGGAAGGTTCCCTTCTTCTCAATATTATGGAATATTTTCTGTAGAGTGAATGCCAGTTCTTCTTTGTAAGTTTGGTAGAGTTTGATCATGAGTCTGTCTGGGCCAAGTTTTTTTTTTTCCCCCCTCACTAGCAGATTTTTTTTATTATTACTGTTTCAATCCCAGCATTTGTTATCAGTATGCTCAGGCTTTTATTTCTTTATGAATCAGACCTGTGAGGTTGTGTTTCTAAGAATTTATCCATTTTCTCTAGGTTTTTTTGGTTTGTATAATAGAGGTTTTTGTAGTAGTCACAGATGACATTTTGTATTCTGTGGTATCAGTTGTAATTCTCCATTTTTCATTGAGCTTATTTGAGTCTTTCCTCTTTTATTTCTGGTTAATCTAGCTAGTGTTTTATTGATTTTGCTTATATTTTCAAATAATCAATTTTTAATTTTATTGATCCTTTGTACGTTTTTCTTTCCATTTTGTTTAGTTCTACTTTGAGCTTTGTTATGTCTCTCTCTTTCTCTCTCTCTTTTTTTTAGACACAGTCTTTCTCTCACCCTGGGTAGAGTGCTGTAGCATCATACTTCACAGCAACCTTGAACTCTTGGGTCTGAGCAATCTTCTTGCTTTGCCTCCCAAGTAGCTGGGACTGCAGGTGCCTGCCATAATGCCTGGATAGTTTTTCTATTTTTCAGTAGAGATGGGGTCTCATTCTTGCTGAGGCTGGTCTGGAAGTCCTGAGCTGAAGCATGATTTTGAAAAATGTACCATAATCCTATAAGATGTCAATATTAGGGGAAGTTGAGAAAGAGTATAGGGCAACTCTATGTACTATCTTTATAAGTCTTCTACAAATCTAAAAGTTTTTCAAAACATAATTTTTCGAAAATTACATATCATTATCTTAGGATGAACATCATTAAATAACAATATATATAGTTCTTTTATCACAGTGTGAACAGTGTATGTCAGTTATTATTATTTATTTTCATTTGGCAATCATATCTATAAATAGGGAAGCTACGATTTTATTTCCATTGGATTGTTTGAGAATTTTTATAACATTTTTTCTGATACTAAATTGAGATAATTTGTGAAGTACTGAAAGGTATAAAGAAAAAAGTAAAAATAACTTTAATAACACAATCCAGCCATATCCACTGTTAACTTTGTATCCTATTTCCTGGCAGAATTTTATGATGTAAATATATAGACAGTACCAAAAAATGTATAAGAAAGGAAAAAAAAACTTTCTGAAAATTGTAATACTCAATATATGGCAATAACAAAGGATGAATACAAGTCATGTTGAGCACCTCTTGTAGCTGTAGAAGTCAAACATGATCTAAATTATACAAATACTCCTGGGTCACTTGCAGTGGTGACACAAACTCCCATGAGTATTTTACAATGGGTCATATTTTCCATTGTGTCATCTGTCCTCTTCAGCTCAATGACAAGAAAGTGTTTATTGCATGCAACCTGGGAAGAGCGGGGGACTTACTTAGATCTGCTGTGAATTTTTCTGTTGGTGAAGTGCTTGGCGTTACAACTTAAGGTGTGAAAAGCTCCTAGCTGATGTTCCGTTTTGGGTACACTCTAGGCTTGGATGTCTGCTGACCTTTACGTTTCTGCTCCTGACGATAAATATTTGTAAAATGTCAAAACAATGAATAAAAATATTTAATGTAGAATATTTGAATCTTTTCCTCTAAAGAGCAAAGAGGCCAAAGAAAAGTAACTAGAGGTTTAATAAATAAGTGATACTTGGGTTAGAATGCAGTGGCCTAATTCACTGTAACCTCAAACTCCTGGGTTCAAATGATACTCCTATCTCAGCCTCCCACAGTGCCTCCTGTCTTAGCCTCCCAGCAAGCAGTGTATTTGAATGCTTTAGAGAAGTAACTAAGAAGCTGAGTGGTACCAACTGCAGTGGGAATCCACTTTGAAATATTAGAGAGTGAATTCCAATCCAATCAGTTCAATAGTTCTGTTTCATGAATTCCAATTGACCTTAAATGCGAAATACTGAAAATGAAATTTCTATATTTGCAATGTGAGTTGGCAGCTGCAGATAAGAAGTGTTTGATAGGTGTCTAGCCCATTCTAAAACTCTTTTTGGTTTAGAATATAAAATAGAAATAAGAGGATGACAAGTCTAGTCACAATTATTTATATATTTATTAGTTAAAGTAACATATATTGACTAACATTTTTTGAGGGGTTTATTCTTGATGAGCAGAATCATCATGAATCATGTGTTAAACTGAGTTTGAGTATTCATGGATGACCGAGCTAAATTTCTTTCTAAGCTTGAAAGCTTTCTAATTGTCTACAAAACCATATAGCGAAATTGATGCTGTATATTAAAAATAACCAACTTGAACACATTAAGTGTGTTTATTTCCCTCCAGTAGTATAAAGGTTTATTTCCCTTTAGTAGTATGAAGTTATCTGAGTATTTAAAGAAATATACTTTGTATAACTATATGTATAACAAGAAGGTGATATATTTGTTTTTAGGCACAAATGATTTCATTGTTTTATTATTTCCAAGTGGTGCAATGTTTATTATAGTATTTAAAGTAATATAATTTGTATGACTCACATACAAATTCTTACCTTTCTATCACCCTTTACATTATTGTTGTAAGAGATTAAAACTGCTGTAATTCACAATAACTGTTTTCTACACAAAGGCTTTCCTAGATAGAGCTCATCTTTCCTTTGAGCTACTTGAAGGCCTGTTTTGGCACCACTCATGTGACACTACATATTGCTTTATATTATTACTATATACATAGTCATGTCCCATTGTTTTTTTTCAGATGAAATGCAATTTTATTGAAGCAATAATTATTAGAAATTGTAAAATAATAAGTGAAATTTTAAAAATAATTCTATTCACATTATGGAAAAACACATCTTAAACATGTTTGCATTATTTAGTTACCTCAGAGTTATGATCAAGAGGTAATAACTAAGAATCTGTTGAATAAGCACAATTAGTGAACATGTTCCTTCAATTAATAAAATTTATCCTGTAAAGATAGAAGAATAATGTATTCTTCTGTACCAGAAGACCCAAGGGGCTTCTTTCAGGTTGTTGAACCAACATATTTATTTAGGCAGTCTACAAATTCAACATGAGATGCATTGAAACAAGTGGAAATGAAAGTTTTGTATAGATAGATGTTAAATTTCTTGAATGAGTCTTTAGTTACATTACTTGACGAACACTGACTAGCAAGATTGTACCACCTCCTTACCATGGCAGTTGCAAAATTTAATTGTATGAATAACTTATGCTCTATGTGCTGTATTATCTTTATTCATAAGCTATAAATCCAGGAAATCATCCAACTTGGTTATTTGTAAAACAGATTATCCAAATGATATAACTATAAAACAACTTTAATAGCTTTTAATTTCATTTTAGCAAAATTCCAGACAGCATGCTGCTCTAGTATTAAAAATTGATGGCAATAACATCCTTCATTTTTCTCATTATTGGGAAATGATGGGATCACCTTGGAAGAGGTCAGAACAACTATTCCCTGTGTTTGTTTTCCATTGGTTTCATTTAACTGAAGTCTGGCATGATGAGACATGCGAAATTTCATAAAGCTGCTGTACAAGGTGCAAACTTTCTGTTCAAACACAAAACATTGATTTGTTGTTGGTTTTAGGGTGCATGTGAACCAACTAGGAATATAAAATGCATGAAAGTTAAGAAAAGCCATGAGATGAGAAAGAAGACTGAACAGAAAACATAAAATGCAGATTTGTCTAAAATTAGACAAATGTCCAGCTTTCAAACCAGAAGAAAATTGAAAGATGTTTCCCTGGAATGGTACCTTTTTGCAGTAAACAATGGATCAATGAAAAATTAAGAATAGTGTTCAACTTAAAATATTCCATCCAATTTATTACGTAAGTTATTTAATGACTCACCCCTCAGAATTTTTCATATAAGAAACATAACAGAAATTTAATTATTATACCCTTTGTGGCTAATTCAAAAGCCAAATATTTGTTACTTTCCAGAGATAGAATCAGAATAAGTTATCATTATTTTTGTGTAAAGACGGGCTCACCAAATTAAAAGTTCAGACTCCCTCAATTTGTATTATTCAGGTTTTAGACTAAATAATTAGTTTCTTATATCTAGGCAGACTTTATATTGTGTCTTTGTGTTGTGACAAATGAGCCCTTTCAAAAAAAAAAAAAAACAAATGATTTAAGAAAAAGTAATGAAACTGTCCTAAGTCATAAGTTTTAAAGCAAAAATAAAATAAAAGCAGACTAGTATGTGAATAGAAACAGGTGAAAACAGGGTCCATTTGCTAAGGCAGTTGTAAATGTAATTCTCCAAGAATACAAATGTGGCTTAAAGCCTTGCCAGAATCTTTACAAAAAGGCTACTTTAATTATTTGTATGAAGTACATGAAGTGGCAAGCAACAGTAATAGACCTAAAAGTAGATATTTTTAGAATTCTAGTATCTAGTAATCTAACAGTTAGATTAGGGCCCACCTGAACTGATATGTGAGGCAGAGATTTCCTTTCCATACTTACAGAAACAGGCCAGCCCTGACTCTCATCACCCTGCTCTTCAAGTAGACTTTGAATATGGAATGTTTGTAACCTTTCTATATTCCAAATGCAGCGAGATTTATTAGATTTCATAACAGGAGGTTTAAAATGTTGTGACTCATTTAGAAAGAAGATGTATTTTTAATTATGAAAAAAAAAACCTATAGACAATAGTCTGTGTGTGATTGCTTACCGACCAATTCTATAACTCTGATTTCTAAACTCAAGAACCCCAGGAGGTTTATCCCAGTAAAAAGCACAGAGATATATTACATACCCTCATTCAAGAAATTAGGTTTTTGTCATATCCATGATTGGGATTGAAAAATGTACAAAAGGGTTGAAAAAATAATATTAGGATACGCATCCTAAAAAATTACAAGCAGCTGTTTAACAATCCAATACTCCATTCTGATAACTATTCCTCAGGGGAACTGTTTATCATTTCCATTCTATATAGATTGAATGAGGTTACTTGCTAAGAGTTATAGAGTAAGTTAGAAGCAATAAAATCAAATTTCACCTTTGGAGACATTAGTAATTTCAGAGTACTATGACAACCTTTAAATGTTGTAAAGCCACAACAGCTTAAGCCTATATAGCACTACCTATGAAAATCTAATGTAAGAAGATAGTCAATAGCCTTTGATAGTATGTTTCTTCGACTGTTTCCTCATGTCTAGTAGTACTGGTGGTGGTGGTGGTAGTAGTAGAAAAAAGCTGTAGCTGCAGCAGCTACCTTTGAAATTAGAGGTAAAAGAGGAAGAAAAGTATGGCCAGGTACTAGGTACTGTAGTAATATCCTAAGTACCTTATGGTACCATCTCATTTAATGCCCAGTAGATAGGTTTTGATAGTAGGAGAAATGTCAATGTATTAAGAAATGATTCTGAGAGTCCCTAAAATACAGTATTTACTTTACATGCTATAGTTCTGAATCAACTGAAAAAATAAATGGCCAAACACTTCCTTTTTCTTGATAAAACTGACATAGGAAAATGTCACTTATATCTTTGACAAGTGGATTTCCCAGTCATCTCCTAAATTAGACACATTGACCTACTCTGTAGGAGTAGAATCTGTGTTCTCTAAAACAGCTCATTCTCAAGAGGAAGAAAACATGGGAGGTGTAAGCTATGAATGCTGAGCTTCTCTGCCCACTCACCAGTCAGGTAGGTGACTATACTCTCTTAGGATTGACCATAGGTCTGGAGTACAAACACTAATGAGCTACAGGGGTATGAAAGAGATATCCTTCATACCAACCAGTCTTCAAGTGGTGGTGGTTGTTACTTGCTTGATTCCTAGCCATTAGGTTTAGCCAGTAAGTAAATATTCAGGGTGTGGTGATAGCTCCCTCCAAGCATGAAGCCAACAGTCCCTCAAGGAGACCTGCTGTCCTGCTCGTTGTAACTCTCTGAGGTCCTTTAAACTATTGGTAAAGAGCATGTCCTTTAAACTATTGGTTAAGTGTACATATTCTTCCCCAAGAGAGCAACAAGTTCAAGTCTTTTCTCAGATCAGACACTATATAGTGAATGGTATGTTAAAAGATAAGATTGGGGAAAGAAGAATCTAGCACCTCTGACTTGTGTGGTCTACCAAGAAGCATCCCTTTGGGAGCACAAGGAGGAAGTGGGAGACATCAGGACCCCAAGAGGAAGATGAAGGCAGTGGAGAAGAAGCAAGTGTTTTCAATCAGTCTGAGGCCAGCTGGTTGTGGCAACTGTGATGGCAGCAGCTACAGCAGTGTCGAGAGTTTGCACACAGGGAAGGCCTTCCCTGCAGTTTTTTTTTTTTTTTTTTGGATTGGGCACTGCATTGAGTTACCTTGGTAGACCTTGGACAAGAGAGCAAGTGACTTTGAACAGCACCTAGAGGCCAGGACTGAGCCACCAGGGTGGACTGGAGCTTTCATTGTTTGGCTGCAGGCCAGGCACAACCATAAACAAAGATACAAAATAACTAAATGTGATTCTAGAATAACTGTGCTTGATAGACATATGTAGAATGCTCCATCCCAAAGCTAAAGAATATACATTCTTCTCATCAACACATAGAACATTCTCCCAAATAGATCATATCCTATGACACAAATCAAACCTCAACAAAATCAAAGGAATTGAAATTTTAC
Source organism: Perodicticus potto (assembly GCA_963574655.1). Taxonomy (NCBI): domain Eukaryota; kingdom Metazoa; phylum Chordata; class Mammalia; order Primates; family Lorisidae; genus Perodicticus; species Perodicticus potto. The sequence continues at coordinate 74,674 of CAUYRH010159863.1, forward strand.
CTTGAATCTTCTCAGACCACAAGGCAATTAAGGTCGAACTCAACTCCAACAAAAGTTGTCATTCCCTTACAAAAGCATGGAAATTAAACAACTTTATGCTGAATGACAGTTGGGTCAAAAAGAGATTTAAAAAAGGAAATCATTAACTTCCTTGAGCACAACAACAATGAACAAAACCTACCAAACCCGTGGGACAGGGCAAAAACTGTCCTAAGAGGGAAATTCATCGCATTAGATGCTATAAAAAAACAGAAAGGGAGCACATCAATAACCCAATGAATCACCTTAAAAAAATGGAAAAGGAAGAGTATTCCAGTCCCAAACCTAGCAGAAGAAAAGAAATAACCAAAATTAAATCAGAAATAAATGAAATTGAAAATAAAAGAATTATTCAGAAAATTAATGAAACAAAAAGTTGGTTCTTTGACAAGATAAATAAAATCGATAAACTATTGGCCAGATTAACCAAAAATAGAAAAGTAAAATCTTTAATAACCTCAATCAGAAATGAAAAGGGGGAAATAATAACTGATGCCACAAAGATTCAAGAGATTATTTCTGACTACTACAAAAAATTTTATGCCCAGAAATTTGACAATTTAAAATTTTACCAATACCTTGAATCACACCATCTTCCTAGACTTAACCAGAAAGAAAAAATCTCTTAAATAGATCAATATCAAGCACTGAAATTGCAGAAACAATAAAAAAGCTTTCAACAACAACAACAAAAAAAAGTCCAGGAACAGATGTCTTCACATCAGAATTCTATCACACCTTCAAAGATGAGCTTGTACCTATATTGCAGAATCTACTCCAAAACATTGAGAAGGAAGGAACCTTCCCCAACACATTCTATGAAGCAAACATCACCTTAATTCCAAAACCAGGAAAGGACCCAACCAAAAGGGAGAACTACAGACCAATTTCTCTAGTGAATATTGATGCAAAAATACTCAACAAAATCTTAGCTAGTAGACTGCAGCTACTCATTGAACAAATTATACATCACGATGAAGTAGGCATCATCTAAGTGATGCAAATTTGGTTTAAGATACACAAATCCAGAAATGTAATACATGATATCAATAGAAGCAAAAACAAAGACTATACGATCCTTTCAATAGATACACAAAAGGCATTTGATAAAATTCATCATCCTTTTCTAACAAGAACACTTAAGAAAATAGGCACAGGTGGCACATTTCTTAAGCCCATTGAGGTTCTGTTATAAACCCACAGCTAACATCATACTGAATAGTGTAAAACTAAAAGCTTTTCCAGACAAGGATGTCCACTATCATCACTATTATTCAACATAGTTCTGGAAGATCTAACCAATGGAATCAGGCAAGAGAAGGAAATAAAGGGCATACAAATGGGGGCAGAGGAAGTCAAATTCTTGCTCTTTACTGATATGTCTCATATGTTTATATGTCTTATATTTAGAAAACTCCAGAGACTCAACCACAAAACTCTTGGAATTCATCAGAAAATATAGTAATGTCTCAAGGTATAAAATCAAAGTCCACAAATCAGTAGCCTTTATAAATGCTAATAACAGCCAAGTTGAGAAGCAAATCATAGTCACAATTCCTTTTCTCTTTTCCAAAAGAAAAGAAAAGACTTAGAAATATACCTAACAAAAAAGGTGAAAGATCTTTTTTTTTTTTTTTTTTTTTTTTGCAGTTTTTGGCCAGGGCCCGGTTTGAAACTGCCACCGCTGGCATTTGGGGCCGGCGCCCTACTCCTTTGAGCCACAGGCGCCACGCTGAAAGATTTTTTCAAAGAGAATTATGAAACCCTAAGAAAAGAAATGGCAGAAGACACTAACAAATAGAAGAACATACCATGATCTTGGCTGAGAAGAACCAACATTGTCAAAATGTCTATTCTACTCCAATCAATCTACAGATTCAAAGTAATCTCCATTAAAATACCAACATTATATTTTGAAGAACTGGAAAAAATAGTACTTTGTTTTGTATAGAACCAGAAAAAACCCTGGATACACAAGGCTATTCTTAGTAATAAAAACAAAGTCAGAGGCATCACCCTACCAGTCTTCAGGCTGTATTACAAGTCCACCTTAATCAAAACAGCATTATTGGCACAAAAATTGAAACATAGACATATGGAAAAGAATAGAAAACCAAGAGCTGAAACCAGTCTCTACTTGCCATTTGATCTTTGATAAATCAAATAAAAGCATACTGTGGGAAAAAGAATCTCTATTCAACAAATGGTGCTGGGAGACTGGATAACCACATGTAAAAGACTGAAACTCAACCCACACTTTTCACCCCTTACAAAAATTGACTTAAGATGGATAAGAGACTTAAATCTAAGACATGAAATGACAAAAATCTTAGAAGAAAGTGTGGTGGAAAACTCTTAATGATATTGGATTGGGTAAACATTTTATGACATAGACTTTAGCAGCCCTCGCAACAACAACAAAAATTAGCAAATGGCATTTAATTAAGCTGAAATGTTTCTGCACAGCTAAGGACAAAACAAATAAAGCAAAAAGACAACCTTCAGAATGGGAAAAGATATTTTCAGGGTATCTTTAACAGCTGTAGAAGAAGACAAAATAACAGGAAAGGGGACTTCCCAAGTTGGGGTTAGGGAAGGTGAATTAGAGGGAAGAGTTTGCCCAGCTATTTTTTATTGTAGTGTGGCTGTTGTTTAGCTGTCCGGGCTGGTTTTGAACCGGACAACTTCAGTGTATGTGGCTAGTGCCATAAC
>CAUYRH010159866.1:0-27034 GCA_963574655.1 Perodicticus potto
GGCACCTTTTACATAAGCGTGATCCCAACTATTACTCTTGAAAAATGAATTGTCTCCATTTTTGTAGAATATTTGTAGAACTATTTTTGTGTAATTCTTTTTGTAGAATATAAATGTCTTATCACAATAACTAAGAAAATGCGGTGAAGGCTATGTTAACCAGTTCGATAAACGTATTTCAAATTGTATATAAAACCAGCACATTGTACCCCATAATTGCATTAATGTACACAGCTATGATTTAATTTAAAAAAAATTAAAAAGAATAAAACGGTGGGCGGCGCCTGTGGCTCAAAGGAATAGGGCGCCGGCCCCATATGCCGGAGGTGGCGGGTTCAGACCCAGTCCTGGCCAGAAACTGCAAAAATAAATAAATAAATAAATAAAATGGCTAAGTCACTTGTCCAAGGAAGTGGTGGAGATTAAGATTTTTAATCTAGGTCTGATTTCAGAGCTTGTTTTCCTAATTACAGTGCTACATGTATACTTTGTAGAGTCCTAATGTTGGTACCTGTTCAATTTAGGTAAAAATGTGCACACTTAAATTAAGGTTTTTTTTTTTTTTGCAATTGCAGTTACTTTATTTTTTCCCTTTTTATTTGTACAAATTTAATTTATGCAGTATATGTGCAATTTTTTAAAAATTTTTATTAAATCATAATTGTGTACATTAGTGCAATCATGGGGCACAATGTGCTGACTTCATATACAATCTGAAATATTTTCATCGAACTGTTTAACATAGCCTACATGGCATTTTCATAATCACTATATGTAGACATTGGTATTCTACATTTACTTTAACCTGTACCCTTCTAAGATGCACCATAAGTGTGATCCCACCAATCGCCCTCTCTCCACCCATCCTCCACCCTCCCCTTAAATTAAGACTCTTGAAAGCACATAGGAAATGTCATTTCCAGTATCAGCCAGCACTCAGGACATCCTTTAAGTGACTTTCTTTGAAATATGATTACATGAGTCACACTAATAAAGTAATACAATAATTCTTCCGTTTTCTTTCTAACATGGGTACTCCAGTCACCCATCCAGCTACAGGTCTATTTCTGACTGCCCTTGTTCATTTCCACACATCTTTGTAATTTACCAGTTGATCCGTGGTAAATAATCCACAGAATGTAGCTAGTCCAGTCCCGTGTGTGGAGAAAGCTATATCAGATTTTATTTTTTGTGAACGGGTGTTATTTGCATAACATTTTCAGAAGGAAATAGGAAAATAGAAGTGAAATCCAGGTAATTCAATCGCATAAACAAATATGTGGTTTGGGGTTTTGTTCCACCTGTGTGAAATTTACTGTATTTATAGATTATGTTGTATACACATATTTACACTTAGTGTTTATTTAAAAGAATATATACACACATGCGCGCCTATAAAGCAACCTATGAAAATAACACACAGAAGCATCCAGCTCAGGGTCCTTCTAGGAACTGAATTCACTTACGGGAACTTCTTTAAAGCCAATAGTCCTAGATACAAGAAAACAAAACTCATCTTCTTTCAGGCACCTAGAGTTAAGAACAGTCTGCAGGTAGCCAGTGACCAATATATCCCTGTGGTTGTGTTAGAGGCAGAATAGGTTAGGGTTAAACCTGTAGACTCTTAAAACACTTCACCTCCTGACTTTGCTACCTACTAACTAATCTTAGTAGCAGCTACTAATCGCCTGGGCTTAGGCGATTCTCTTGCCTCTTAGACAAATGCTTAATTCTTCTATGTTTTGGTCTCCCATATCTAAGTGGGAATTCTTATCTCACAGAGTTGTAGAGGATTAAATGAGATCACATGTGAATAGACCCTGACACTATTAAGTACTAGCATTGTATGATTACCTTACAAGTTAGTGAGAATCAGCTTAGTGTAAATTATGGCTTGGAAGTACTGCTATTAGACACAGCCTATTTCCCTTTGTGTAATGTCACAAACTGTGTGTTTATATCCTGTTCTTTTAGATCTTTCTGGTGTCTGATATATGTCTTCAAATTATATTTTCCAGAAGAAGGCTCTGTCTTCTGAGCCTTTGAATACCTGAGGTGGCTCATCTATTGTCTTCAAATATGAGAAAAAAATTCAGCTGAGAAAATGCTTAAGTTACAATCTTTTGTCTTTCAAAAAACTGTAGGTATTTTTCTATTGTCTTTTGGTCTTTCTTATTGGAGAGCTGAGGACAGCAAATTTTTTGTTTCCTCATAAATAACTTGCTTTATGGTTGAATGCTAACAGATTTGTTTTTCTTTATACTTGCATTCCCAAATTTAGCCAGGATATTTCTAGAATAGCCCCCTTTTCCTTATCATCTAGAATGACGAGTCCTTCCAATTTGAATAGTCAGGTGTTATTTTTTTATTTATTTATTTATTTTGAGACAGAGCCTCAAGCTGTCACCCTGAATGGAGTTCCATGGCATCACACCTCACAGCAACCTCCAATTCCTGGGCTCAAGCGAGTCTCCTGCCTCTGCCTCCCAAGTAGCTGGGACTGCAGGCGTCTGCAACAACTCCCAGCCATTTTTTTTTTTGATTGCAAACCCGTTGTTTGGCGGGCCCGGGCTGGATTCGAAACCGCCAGCTCAGGTGTACATGGCTGGTGCCTTAGCCGCTTAAGCCACAGGCGCCAAGCCTGGTGTTATTATTTTTTTTAATGACACTTTTATTTACTGTTGTTGTTCCAATGACTCTAGTCTCTTTCTCAGAAATCTATAATTCTTAAATAAATCTGTCTCGTCTTCTATAATTATTCTCTTGAATCTTTTTAATTTCTTTTACCTTTGCAGCCTAAGAGAGCAACTCTGTCTTTTATGTCATTGACGCTGGTGTTGGTCAGAGTAATGCTACACTTTACTGCTCCCAATGTGGGTTGCACTTCTGCTGTTCCATTTTAATATCACTGAATATTAAAAAATAATCCCTTCCCATTCATCTCACGCTAAAGTCTTTTCACGTTTAAAATGCCTAGCAGTTTTCTTAATATTTTTTTAACTGTAAGAGCAAAACAATAGTCCCATTCCTAAAAAAAAAAAAATTCCCATTCCTTTTTCTCTCAGATGCTTTTCCTAGGACTTACATGTATATGGATGACCTTTCCAGCAATTATCTCAAATGAAAAAGTAAATTCCAGACTTAGTGTTTGCCAAGAGGTCAGTTATGTTGCTTCCGTCTTAGGTTCTCCTCTTTCAGGTTCTCAGTTTTTCAACTGGATGGTGTGGCAGAGTTTGATACCTAACTTGCTCTCATGATAATTAGATTTGCATTAGTAATGGCTCTTTGGGGCAGAGATAGTACATATTTTCACCTGTTCTCACTGTCCGGTGTCCTTACGCTCTCACCATGAAATACCCTCATAAACACCTGAAGTTACAGTGTCTGCTGCATCTGAATTTCCTCTGTCTCCGCCCAAATTAGAGCGCTTTTTGGTAAGAACTACTGCTCCCAAGATTGACTGTGTGTTACCAGTTTACTCTATCCCTACAGCATCCAGCAGAGCGTTCAGTAAGAGAGAACGTTCTCAGCCTCTGATTGTACGGAGAAAGAGGCACTTGGATGGCAATCTCCCAAACAACAGAGGGCTGGCTGTCTCTCTCTTTTTTTTTTTTTTTTTTGTAGAGACAGAGTCTCACTTTATCGCCCTCGGTAGAGTGCCGTGTTATCACACAGCTCACAGCAACTTCCAACTCCTGGGCTTAGGCGATTCTCTTGCCTCAGCCTCCCGAGTAGCTGGGACTACAGGCGCCTGCCACAACGCCCGGCTATTTTTCTGTTTTGCAGTTTGGCCAAGGCCAAGTTTGAACCCACCACCTTCAGTATATAGGGCCGGTGCCCTACTCGCTGAGCCACAGGTGCTGCCCTGGCTGCCTCATTTTTCAATGGGAGTCAATGTCAAGAGTCTGAATCCAGCATAGTTAGTAGTGAAGGGATAAGAGATCTTCCCATCTTTGTGCAGGGCATTTTCTTTTCAGAGTGGACCACAAAGTATGTTTTTTAGGCCACTTGAATGTGACCTTCTGGCAATTCATCCTACCCTGTCTAGCACAGGACAAGCTCTCAGACATCTTTTCTGACCACTTCTTCCCCCCACTTACTCTTGCCCAGGCATCTTCCTTACTGTTCCTGGAATATGACAATCTTGTTTCTGTCTCAGAGCCTTTGCACGTGTTGCCCCTCTGTGATGAGTGCTCTTCTTCCAGATATTACCAGGACTCCCACCTCACTTTACTCAGGAGTCCGCTCAAATGTCCCATCCACGTGGCAACCCCCATCTCTAATTGGAGTCTATCCTTTTCTACTCTCTCACTTGTGCTTTGCTTCACACACTCATCCAACCTGAAATTCTATTTCTTGGTTTATCTTCTCTGTGGTCTCTCTCCTCCTAATAGACCAGAAGATCCATGAAGGTAGAGACTTGACCTGTTTTGTTCACCCGTATATTCTAGACTCCCTGGGTCTAGAAAAGCCTGGCCCGTGAGTAGGTATTTTTAAAAATACGTGCTTAATAAATGAATGCACAAAAGAAGTTTTTAGAAAATCCTCTTAAATAGGTTGACTCAGTCCTGATTTCTCATGATGCAAATTTCCTGTTTTTCTGTGTTTTCATGAAAAATAAGAGAAATCACATCAGGAAGTACTCTTCATTTTAAAGCTGCATTTTAGAGTTAACATAGCTTTCATTAATCTATCATCATATTTTCCTTACCGATTTTATCCAGTAGTATTGAGTTTGGCTAAGAGTGACAGAAACCAAAAGTAACAATGGTCTAAGCAAGATACAAGTTTATTCTCTTTCACATTGAAAGAAGTACAGAGATAAGTAGGATTATGGGGGGAGGATGAGGCTACATAAAGTTATTTGGGATCCGAATTCCTTTCTTACAGTTCTTCCATCCTCAGATTGGGCTTCTACTCAATGGCAAGGACAAAAGGCCTGAATAGGGCATAGCTATACCATTTAAGGACACTCACCCTCAACTTTACACAGCAGTTCCACTTCCAGCCCATTGGACAGAACTTAGACCCATGGCCGTATTCTGGCACAAAGGCTTCATATACCAGCCTTTGTACCAGAGGACCATATGCCTAACTAAAAACTGGGACGCTGTTCCTAAAGAAGAACAGAGAGAATGGGTCCTAGTCAACCACCAGCAGTCTCTGCCTTGTCCTTAGCTACAGTCTTCACTAAGCAGACCTCTCTGAGACAAGCCTCCCCCAAATTTTATTCTTTCCCCATTGATCATCCTTAGCTAACCAGGTTAAATGTTCTCAGATGTAAAAACATCATTGCCATGATCAGTTCTTACTTTTCACCCTTCTCTACTTAAAGGTGATAATCTCCAGTTTTTCCTCGTGTTTAGACAAGCAGCTGTTCCTTCTCAAGGAACTACTCAGAAGACCACCGGCATTCGGGATGCAAAGAGAAGCAAAGTGGGGCGGAGCCTGTGGCTCAAAGGAGTAGGGCGCTGGCCCCATATGCAGGAGAAGGTGGGTTCAAATCCAGCCCCGGCCAAAAAAAAAAAAAGAGAGAGAGAAGCAAAGTGGGCATCAGAGGCTGACTGTGAATGGAGGGGCCCAGAGCTCTCTGGGAATGATGTGGCATCTTGACATCCCTCACTCAGTGGCTCGTATCCTTTGAAGAAAACGTATCTTGAGTACATTTTGAAATATGATCTGCTATCTTTCTCCGACTTTTTTCTTGTGGTAAAATATACATAACGTAAAATTTACATTAGTCTTGCTTTTTTGCCCAGGCTGGAGTGCAGTGGCACAATCATAGCTCACTATAACCTCAAACGCCTGGGCCAGGGGTGCATAGTTAAAAGGATCCAAGCCAGTGCTTATGTACCCTTAAAGCACTGGACAGCAGAGACTCCGTCACACCTTTCAATTCTAATTCTAAAATCTCTTGGAGAGGAAATCCAGTTGCTTCAGTCCCTGGACTTTTCGTCTGATAGGCTATTGCCAGAAAGGCAGGGTTCCTGCGGTGGCTGCCAGGATTCACCCTGAGGGAGGGGTCAGAGGACTAGGTCTCCCAGGAGAGGGCAGGGAGCTGGTGGTGCTCCAGCAGGTATATCCTCTATGAATTATTGGTGCCATTTTACTATCTTCTGTCAGAGATCATAAGCTCCTTGAGAAAAAGTACTGTTGCTTGTTTATATTTGTAAATCCCCAGGACCCAGTTTGCTGTGTAAAGAAAATGCTAACACTGTTGCGGTACTGATGCTATTTTACAGTGGCTGTTGGCATCAGGAATTTCCCCCCAGAATTTATAAAAGTGAAATTTGGAAATCTGAGAGTGACTTGATTAGACCCTGAATCTAAGATTCCTTGTGGGCTTTCTTATGGGGGGGGGAGGGTGCTCTTTTCTCTCATTAAAGGAAAATCTACTCCCAACACAATTCCCAAGTGTCTGCTTATTCTTTGCCTTAAAATCATAATCACAGTTGCTAGAAGACTTTGAAATATCCTTTTGAAACAAAAAAGGAAGAGAAAAGTACTAAGATTCCTCCTTGCTCAATATCCCTCCCACCTGGAAACACTGTTTGAGTAACTTGGGAATTGAGAGTAACGAGTTGGTGTCACCACATGGTCTGAATTGGGAAAGGTGTGAATTATCAACGCTTAGCATCTCTGCTGCTCTTGTTTTGTTTTGTTGTTTTCTTGTATTGGGTTTCTTTCTTATCCAGATCTCGCTCTAACCTCCTCCAAGGAGTCAGTTCTAAATTGGACCACCAGTTACTTTTCTTAAGTAATAGCATCAATAAACTTAGAGTGGAGATTTCACCTGAAGCCCTGGGCTGCTTCCTGTTACATAATGAGAAACTCCTCCCTGTCTGCTTTCAGCAGAACTCCAGGCCATTTCGTAAGGGCCAATTTTTGTACAACCCTAGACTGTATCTTTAGCCTAACTTACTGGCACAGACATTTCCTTTCTTTCAGTACTTGATTTTGGTTGTTGTCACTGCATTTCAAACTTTTTTTGCATACGTTTGTTTTATTACCAAGCAATCTCAAATCCTCTTTTGAATATAGAAAATTACAGGGCGGCGCCTGTGGCTCAGTGAGTAGGGCGCCGACCCCATATACCGAGGGTGGTGGGTTCAAACCCGGCCCTGGCCAAACTGCAATAAAGGTAGCTGGGCATTTTGGTGGGCACCTGTAGTCCCAGCTACTCGGGAGGCTGAGGCAAGAGAATCGCCTAAGCCCAGGAGTTGGAGGTTGTGTGTGATGCCACGGCACTCCACCGAGGGTGACAAAGTGAGACTCTGTCTCTACAAAAAAGAAAAGAAAAGAAAAAGAAAAAAGGAAAATTACAAAGAAGGAAAAATGTTAAGTAAAATATGCTGACTGTATATACTCCACCAAATGGCATCAGAGGAATAAAAATGGCGGTAATCCTATAAGGACGAAGAGAAGGAGAAAAGAGATGGCTGCAGATAGATACGATTTATCAATTTTATTCAATACAAATTTGGAAGAATAAATACCAATAAAGAAACAAGTGGAAATTGACTTTGGTTTTATTTTTTTCACTTGTTAAATATCTTAAGGCAGCTGCCCCTGTCCTTTTTGGCACCAGAGACTGGGTTCATGGAAGACAATTTTTCTACGGACCTGGATGGGAGAGGGTTTGATATGAGTCTGCAAGCAATTGATTTATTATGGTCTCTGTGCAGTCAGACTTCTCTGCTAATGATAATCTGTGTCTGCAGCCGCTCCCCAGCGCTATCATCACTGCCTCAAATCCAACTCAGATCATCAGGCGTTAGATTCAGGTAAGACTCAGGCGACCTAGATCCCTCACATGTACAGTTTACAGTAGGGCTTGCTCTCCTCTGAGAATCTAATGCCTCCCCCGATCTGACGGAGCTCAGGTGGGGATGCCAATGATGGGGAACAGCTGTGAACACAGATGAAGCTTCCCGCACTTGCTGTTCACTTCTTGTTGTACCACCCAATTCCTAACAGGGCAAGGACCCATACCAATCTGGGGCCCAGGGCTTGGGGACCCTAGCCTAAAGGGAAGAAAGCCAACAAAAACAAACAATTTATACTACAGTACTCCCACACCCCCGTCAAAAACCAGAGGTGCCATATGTACCTATAAGGCAGAATGAAAACCCAAAAAGCTTCTATAAGGAGTTCTGGAGACTACATCCTTTCTCCTCTGCTAGGCTTGGCAACTAAGTAACATCCCCTCTCTCCTTTTTTCTTGGCACAAAACTGAAGATATCCTTTCTGGAGAGGTTAAACTAAAAAACAAACAAACACAAAACCTCTGGCTTGAGGGCATCAATCACAGTTAAGGGCTAGAGTGAAGCATTTTACTGGAAAACGAGATTAGAAGTTTGCCTAGAGAGCACGTTGCACCCTCCTGACCTACCCATCCTTCCCCTACTGGGTTCCCAGGAGGCTTAATACCAGACTTAGGCTCCCTTAGGCAAGACTTGGGGAAATTCACTTCTGGAGAAACCCTGTACCCCAAGAGAACAGAGCTACCAATACATACCTACTGGCATTTAGGAGTTCTATAAAAAGACAGAGCCCCGGGTGGTGCCTGTGGCTCAAAGGAGTAGGGCACCTGCCCCATATGCTGGAGGTGGTGGGTTCAAACCAGCCCCAGCCAAAAACTTCCAAAAAAAAACTTTTTGGCTCAAAAAGACAGAGCCCTCTATTATGGCGTGTATTCTAGTGAACTTGGCCCTCCAATCAACAAGTTCAAACTCAAAACACAGAGTTTCGGAGCACCTCACAGTGCCTCTCTCTTTAACATAAACGGACAGTTAGGGATCACTAACCATTTGGAAAAAACCTTTCATGTAGGAGACAGAGTCCAAAATAAACTGTAAAAGTTTACAGTTAATGCAGGGGGCAAAGAAAACCCTTTAAAAATGAGAGTCAACATGTTCTGGGAAAAGAAGGAAAATTTTGCATTCATGAAATGTGAATATTTTGCTATTAAAATGTCACATGTAGAAATAAGAAGGAGCTCTTGGAAAATAAAAAATATATAGGAGCAGCAATTAACGATCAGTGGAAGAGTTAGAAGGCAGAGGTGAGGAAATTTTCTATAAAGTAGAACAAAATTACCTATTAAAAATAGGAGTAGAAAAAAAAAAAGAAAGAAAATTAGAAGTTCAATCCTGGAGATCTAAAACATGAATCTAGGAATTTTAGAGAGCAAGGAGAAAAGAAATTATCAAAGGAAAATTCAAGAAAATTTCTAAAAATCTTAAGAACATATTCTTCAAATTGAAAGTACTCATCAAATGGGTTGACAGTGATTTTAAAAGACCCAAATCCACATCCTGAAATGTCAGAACCACATAGAAACAATTCTAAAAGCTTCCAGAGAGAAACAGAGGGAGAAAATAGGTCATATACAAAGATCAGAAATCAGAACGGCATCAGATTCCTCAACAGCAACATGGAAAACCAAAGATGATAAAACAATACCTTCAAGGTTTTTTAGGAAAAGTTATTTCCAACCTAAAATTATGTAGTCAATCAATTGAGTGAAAGAGGAAAATAAACATGTTTTCAAATATGCATGATCTGTAAGTTGGTCCTAGAAAGGGAATAAAAAACCAAATATGCAAGGCCTCAAAAACTGCATTCCCTACACATCATTTCTCATGAAACTTCTGGAAGATGTGCTGTGTGTAAATGGGAGAGGGGGGCAGGAAGAGCACGGAGTCAGGAAGTCGGAGACCCAGACAGAACTAGTGAGCAGCTAGTCATAAAGAAGCAGGTGTCAGAACGCTCCGCGTGGAACCATCTCTAAGAAAAACAAGGGAAAATCCAGGTTGTCTTACGATGTTGACCTTTATAAGAGAGGAGTTTTAGAAGTTCTTCCCAAAAGCGTGGTGACAAATTTACTGTAGATACACAAAAAACTAAGCAAAATGTTTCCAGATAAGCATATTGGGTTGCACGGCCACCAAACTGTACAAAAACTCCAGAGTGTCCAGACACTTGGCACCCCACGGCCACATGACATCGCCACTCAGAGGTCTAATAGGCATCTCATATTCAGCATGGCCAAAGACTAAGTAAAACTCAGCCCTTGATACCACTCTCCCAACCTGCTCTGCCTGGGATAGCACTATCTCAGCCGATGGCAACACAGTCTACCCAGCTGCACCAGTGTTTGCAGTGATTATGAATCTTGACTCTGCAGCCGGAATGCTAGGGGCCAAAGCTCAGCTTCATCATCTCCTAAATGCAATAACCTTGAACAAGCCACTGAATCTCTCTGTGCCTCAGCTTTCTCTTCTGGATGACAATAGTGCCTTCCATGTGGGATTCCTGTAAGGGTGATGTGAGTGAATGAATATTTGTTAAGGTTTTTAGAATCTGGTATAGGGAAGGCATGAGAAAGACAGCATAGTGTTACAGGCAATCCCAGGATAGGAATGAAATAGGCTCTATAGGTTTGTTCACAAGTTGAATTTGTATGTCAGTTGGAACAGGTTACTATCACCTGTAATAGCCTCTGTTTGTAAGTGTGAGTCATACACCAGTGATATGTTTGCAACTCAGGGATTGCCCGTCTTATTATTAGTATACATGAAGCCTAGGAACAAGGCCTGCAGACTATGCATTGGAATTAATTCGTCTTTTCTCTCATGTCTCACATTTAATTCAAAGAAGATCCATTTGGCTTGATATTCAAATCGCAACTAAACTATAACTACTTTCTGCCTGCACTGTTGTAATCCCGACCGAAGCTATGTCCTTTTCTCAGCTGAATCCCACCATAGTCTCCTAACTTACCTCCCTGCCCCGGAACCTACTTTTCACATATAAATCCGATTGGATTGCTCCTTGCTGGAACTCTTCCCCTGGCTTCGCACGGCACACATGAACCCATCGTTAAACTCTCACGGTGCACTTAAATTAAGTTGATCAAAAAAAGAGAATAAAAAAAAGGAATATGTTCCCCGTGCTTTGAACTTCTTTCAAAAAGAATTACATCAGTGATCTTTAATTTTTGTGGCACACCTGAGGTCTAAGATCTTCTCACGGCACACCAGCTGAAAAGCACTGGCCTACCACCTGGCCAGCATCAGCTCCTAAGCCCTCCCCCAAGAAGCTCCCTCACGCCAGACTCAGTGTCTGTGTAATTCAAGGTTATCACACCCCCATCCCCACCCCCATCATGCCCTATCCTCCCTGTCCTGTTTTTCATACCACTTCTCACAAGCTGCCATGACACTATTCAGTCCTGTTTTTCCTACCACTTCACAAGCTGCCATTGCACTCTTTTTCCAACACTTGCATCTCATTGGGTATAAAGTTAGGTCTGGAAACTTAAAAGAAAGTCGAGAATTGGGCCTATGTTTGCAAATATGTGTCTTGGCCTGAGGATGGAGACTAACTAGGACATTAAAGATGAAAGAACTGCTGAGAGAGTCCAAGATCACAAGAAAAGAGAAGGAAACAATTATTAACTCTAGGAAAAGCAAAAGATTACATAAGAAAGTCGATCTCTTCTCAGGATGCTATGTGACTTAGCAGTGAATAATAATTATACAGTCAAAATAAAACCTCTGTGCATTTTTCTCTAATGAAAATTATGACATATATCAATTGCACAAATTAGGGACAGGCAATGTGTGTATATGTTTGTAAAAGAAGGGCAAGGAGGTGCTGCATGAGAGAGCTAGATTAGTGGTTTTCCTAGCAGGAAGTTAATAAAAAATGCCTAGGCCACAAGAGGGGCCCATGCCTGTAATCCTAGCACTCTGGGAGGCTGAGGTGGGTAGAACCCTTGAGCTCAGGAGTTTGAGACCAGCCTGAGCAAGAGCAAGACCCTGTCTCTACTAAAATAGGAAAACTAGCCAGGCGGTGTGGTGGGCACCTACAGTCCCAGCTACTCAGGAGGCTGAGGCAGGAGGATCGCTTGAGCCCAAGAGTCCGAGGTTGCTGTGAGCTATGATGCCGTAGAACTCTACCCAGGGTGACAGAGTGAGACTCTGTCTCAAAAAAAATAAATAAACAAAAAAATAAATAAATAAATATGCATGCCTAGGCTTTAAAGCATCAGCAAATAGCTGTAGTCTGTAGCTATATAGAAACGTGGAGGCTAATACTAGAAGCAATAGTTAAAAGAATATAAAGAATTTTTTCCTTGGGAGGAGTGGAAATCAGAGGTGGGGGACACCATTTCTGCTTTGATTAAAAGCCGTGTAGTACCATTGGCTTTTTAAAACTCATATACATGTATTAGCTTGATATAATTACAATTTTAATAAAGTCAGGGATCCTCCCCCAAAACCAAAATCAAGAGGAAAACAAATATCAAAAAATTTTTTTAAAGAGAGAGAGATAACTGTTTTGGAACAGGATTTTACACAGGGTGCCCATAAAGTTAGCGTGCAGTTTTGAATTGCAAACTATTTTAAATTGCACACAAACTTTATGCCGCCCTATGGATATGGTAGCAGTCTTAGTTGCAAACCAGTTTTTAAATAGATAGATTTTAGGAGCGTAACTTTCTCATAAGCGTGAGAATTTTCTACATTTCAAACCCAATAATGGAACAAGGTCTAGAGACAGTCTTGCATTCCCATCTTACCCTTGTCCAGCTCTTTCCTATTACATGTGGGGAGGGAATAGCAGTGCCTCTTGGATGCTTGTAAACGAATGGTCGCCACCAAGCTAATGCTCTTAAATCCACCTAACTTCATTTTTATAGAAATAAGTGTGGGAATTAAATTTGAGGCTTACTACGCCCTTCCCTGATGTGAGGATGAGCTGGAAAACTCAAACCGTGCTTTCTCTGAACTTCCTTCAAGGAGGTGAAGGGGTTTGTGATGGTCCTCAAGTGAGAGAGATTTGCCAGATTAAGCACATGGGGTGCCACGGAAAAAACATTAAATCGACAATAGATTCGGCTTTATGATACTTTGTAAACTTTCGGAGTTCTTCAGTCAAGCTTCAGATTTCTGGGGAAAAGAGAAATCTCTTCCTCTGCTGAGTTTAGGTTGGTCTGCTAGTGCTTTTCACTCGGGTAGCAAAATCCCTACAACGGCTAGAATTTGAAAAGCAGCCGGGCTGAACTGGGAGCACGTCTCCCATCGGGCTAGGCCAAGTTTCCCCAGGAATCAATTATCCTTCGGCAGCCAACACCCATTAACCAGGGGCAGTTCCAATGCACCACCTAGTAAAGGCTGCTGGCCTTAGAAGAGGTAAGTGGCAAAAGGGACCCCATGGTGCCAGTGAGCAGAGCTCTTGCAGTGTGGGGGGATGCTCCTTCCACTTCACCTTCAGAGGAAAGAAAATTCTAAACTTTTGTTCTCTGCTGCTGGCCCTTCTTCATACCTTGAACACTCTAAACCCACCTGCTACAGTAGAAAGATAGCTCTGTGCTAGGTCCGTCACAAAGAGGACTGTTCTGCGGTGGAGACAGTTGTCCACACCACGTAGAGCCAGGGGTGCAGGACGGCCTCGCCATTCCAGTGTCTCTGTTAGGCATTTTTTAGTCCCAGCAGTAGTAAAAGCACATCTTTTTTTTTTTGAGACAGAGTCTGATTTTGTCGCTCTCGGTAGAGTGCTGTGGCATCACAGCTCACAGCAACCTCCGACTCCTGAGCTTAGGCGATTCTCTTAAAAGCACATCTTATTGTCAACCTGACGTGCCAAAGTTGAGTTACAAAGTAAATTTAAAAAATGAGTATCTGTTTTGAAATAGGCATCTTTCCAAAAGAATTTACCACGAGGCTACTTAGATTATTAGATTGGTAAAACATCCATTTAGAATACGTCTTTTCCAGATGTGCGTTATACACAAGTGGTCCTCAACCTTTTTGGTATCAGGGACTGGTGTCATGGGAGACAAGTTTTCCATGGATCAGGGCTGGAAGGGGTGGCTTGGGGATGATTCAAGTGCATTACCTCCCCCTTAGATCACCAGGCATTACATGCTCATAAGAAGCACGCGACCTAGACCCCGCCCATGTACACTTTACCGTAGCGTTCATGCTCTTGTGACAATCTAATGCCACCGCTGGTGTGACAGAAGGGGGAGCTCAGGCAGCGATGTGAGTGATGTGGAGCAGCTGTAAATACAGAAGAAGCTTCATTTGCTTGCCCACCACGCCCTCCTGCTGTGTGGCCTGGTTCCTTATGCACCATGGACAGTACCAGTGTGCAGCGTGGAGGCTGGGACCACAGTTGCACAGGACAAAAGTGCTAGGACTAGGTATGACGGCTAACAACAAAAACAACAACTGTAGCTATGAATGCTTTTCTGCTATCAGGAATAATCTTTACTTTCCTCTTAAGTCCTGGCTCCACAACTGAAATACAAGACCCTCAAAATCAAGACCTGTGCGACACATTTCTTTTTCTATCAGTCCTAGCCCACATCTGGCACATAATGGATCTGCACTATATGCTGAGTGTTGCTGATGACATTTACAAGTAATTTTTCTCTCTTTGTACAAAATATTAAGGAATATCCATTACAAAAACCTAGCTTAAACTGAGACTTTTTTTTTTTTTTTGAGACAGAGTCTCACTTTATCGCCCTCAGTAGAGTGCTTTCGCAGCACAGCTCACAGCAACCTCCAATTCCTGGGCTTAGGCAATTCTCTTGCCTCAGCCTCCCCAGGAGCTGGGAATACAGGCACCTGCCACAATGCCTGGCTATCTTTTTGTTTTGCAGTTTGGCCGGGGCCAGGTTCAAACCCACCACCCTCAGTATATGGGGCTGGCGCCCTACCCACTGAGCCACCGACACCATCCAAACTGAGGGGTTTTTTATTTAGCTGCAAAATGATAAGCAGATTCTAATTCTTCTATGATGATTAGGAGTAGGGATAATCTCTGCCTTTAGCACTTTTTCTTCAGAGGGGAAATGGGCTGTACGTGTGTTTGAATATAATAATAATATCAAAACAACATAAGCACACTCTTATTGAGCACTTACTATATACCAGGAACTGCCCAAAGCACCATACATGTGTTAGCTCACTTAATCCTAAGAATGATTCTTCTCATCACAGATGTTTCAACAATTCCAGTTTCTTTGGAAATTCATTCTGCTCTCAAAAGCTGAGTTATTTCCTGATGGCACACAATCAAGTTGACATACTTTATAACCCTAGTCAGCTCCATGCGGTGACACTTGCTATATCCACTTGAAAGACTTTGGGGAAATGGTTGCTGTGTCGGCACAGAGGTGTGGCACCTTTCCTGGATCATGTGGGACGTGCTTGCGTCACAAGTTGAAGTTCAGAAGAAGTAAAGAAATTGTTTCTGTGATTAGAGATTTTGAAACTGACATTCCACTGGGTTCCATGTCACTGCCATGTTACAAGAACTCACTCACTACATGGGAATTCTCCAAGTACCATCCTGCCCAACTCGCTCATCTTATGAAGTGCAGAGTGATCACACGTGCACTTGAAGAGACTCTATTTAAAGGGAAGCGCATCCTGTAGTACACAGGGTTTTCGAGGTTGACCTTCTAGCCTTGTAGACTCCCCCATCAGATGGGTAGCAGAAGCCAACGTACTCATCTGAGAGTCTCTAGTGTATCCAGGGCAACAAAAGTCCTACAGAATAAAAGGAAAAGAAGACAGTACCAGCCCAGGCTAGCCCATCACTCCACCCAAACCAGAAGAGCAGGAGCTTACTGCCACCAATACCGTGGCAAGCCTTCTTCTCCTGCCAGCCAGGCTGGGGAAGTCCTGATAGGTTTCTGGAACCCAGAGAGAGTTGAATCCAGGCCAGCAGGTCTCATCACCACTTCCAGGAACCGGAATGGTCAGGACAAGCATAGCACAATCTGTCACTTTAAACAAGTTGTCATCCTAAAGATTATTAGTAATGAAAAAAGTCCCACCTATCTAGATGGGCCTACTGGCGTCCTAGAATGTTTCCACCCTCTGGCCCAAAGTAAAGAATACAAACTACAAGGGGAAAGATTGGGAGTAGCTAATGTTGGCAGAATGAAGAATCAGAATTTGGAGACGTGAAATTCTGTGACCTTTGGTCTACCGAAGAGGAAACAGAATCACAGAGAGATTCAGATACTTACCTAAAGTCACACAGCACAGTCAGTGGAATGGCTAATCGAAAAAAAGCACAGTCGGTGTAATTGGCAAACCAAAAAAAAAGCCTTAGTATTTTTCACAAAGACATTTCCATTGACTGAATGAGAAAAGACTTCTTATGGCCTTTCTTGCTTTCTGGCAAAATTCTTCTATTAATTTTCTTCTACAGGAAAGGAACACATCCCTTTTGAAAATAAAATTTGAAATTACTGAAAGCACGAAGAGAAGTGGCTCTAAAGAAATTCACGTTGAACCATCTATGTGCCGGCTGTGTTTAATTGCTTAAATTTGCGTTAATAACAGAGTCATGAGGCCCTGGGACCCTCCCTTAGAAACTCTCAGAGTTCCTCATCACGGAAGTCCCAGGAAATAATTTTAAGACCAGGAACCAGTCCTCTTGGGCCAGTCTTCCCTGGGGAATTTCCCTTTTTGTTTGTGGTTGCGGTAGTGCAACTTTTCTATTTGTTTTATTCATTGTTCCTTGTGATACTTGAATAAAACCAAATTGATCTAAGTCATAGTCAATAAGCATAAGTTGATTTTAGAAAGGTTCCAAGGAACTGTGTATTTGCTAATTTACTAGATGGATCAGGGCATGATGAACAATGAACGCTAACGAAATCTGCATACTTTTTATGCATGTCACCTGCTAATATGTCCTTTTCTGGGCTGTAATTGTAACGAAGTCTGACAATAAGATCAGGCAATTGCTTGTTTAAAAAAAAGGAATCTGATCATTTAGACATATAAGTTAGGGCAATTCCCCTCAAGATAGTTGCCTTAAGAGACTATATTCTGGTCTTATAATGCCTCCATTACACAAAGCAGTTTCAGAAACTCCTTTTCTACAATTATCCTCAGTGCCTGAGTGGGGCATCCAGACAAAATGCAGGTGCCCAGTTAATTTGAATGTAGACTAAGCATGGAACATATACTAACAAATTATTCATTGTTTATCTGAAATTCAAATGTAACTACATGTTTTTGGTTTTGTTGATTTCATCTATTTGTTGCTAAGTCCAGAAACCTTATGCCTGGATACTTCTGTGTAAACAACTTAACTAATGTCAGTCTTCCTTGGAAGGAGGCTTTGATTTTAGACATAGTCTAAAGTCTTTCAAAGTGAAGTCTCATGCCAAGAAGGATAATGCCACTCTGGGTTAAAAATAACCCTGTACTGTAAACCGACAGGTTTTCTGAGGGATACTGTAAACTGACTCTCACGGAAGTGCTTGAAGAATTTTCCAAAATGGTTTTAATCAACAGCAAGATATGAAAGAGGATTTAGCCTCCTAAAATAATCAATACAAAAGGTAATCATATTCTGAGCCGGAACTTAAGAAACAGAGTCATAAATACGACATAAATGTCAAAGAATGGTATTTTAGCTGAGCCTGGTGGCTCACGCCTGTAATCTTAGCACTCTAGGAGTCCGGGGTGGGAGGATCCCTTGAGCTCAGTAGTTTGAGACCAAGCTGAGCAATGGCGAGACCCTGTCAGTACTAAAATAATAAAATCAGCTGGGCATCGTAGTGGGTGCCTGCAGTCCCAGCTACTTGGGAGGCAATGGCATGAAGATCACGTAAGACCAGGAGTTTGAGGTTGCTATGCTGACCCAACAGTGTGAGACTCTCTCTCAAAAAGAAAACAAACTGAAAGAAAGAAAGAGAAAGATTGACATTCAACTACTGAACGTTTTACATATTTGGCTTTATGAATCCTGGCTTGGTTTTATCATTTGTATATAACTTTAAAATCCTTTTGCTGTGCTTTGGAAGATCTGTGCAAGAAAGAACCCTTCTCCAGAAATAAATGAGTTTACTCCCTAGGAATTAACTTTTTCCATGAAAGTCAGTTATGGTCATTTGTGCCACTTTCCTGTCACCCCTGAGAGAAGGTAAACGTCAGAATAGGTGTTATACCCACTCTTATTTGCCAAAGTTCTTGGCAGTGTGCTACTTCATAAAATTATTAGTGCATTGTAGGCATTTTTTCTTCTTATTATTATTTTGTTGCTGTTATTTTTGTAACAGCATCATGATATTGGCAGGAATTATTATCCAACTTTTGCAGATATGATTACATTTCAGAGAAAGTAAATGCTTTGCTATCAAATAGCAACAGGCAAAAGCCATTATACTAAAGGGTTGCTTTTTTTTCTCTAGGCAAAGCTGTCTCTTAAAAAAAAGTTGAGTAAAAAACATTTTTAATTTTCTTTTGAACTTGGAGGTTAAGTGATGACTCCAAAAAATAAGTAAGGTGAAAGCAATATTTTACTGATATGAGACACATCTGTTGGCTATTGTGTTCTACCAGAAATTTAAAAATTAAACTCTATCAAAAGTAACTGAAATGAAAACCTGAATTGATGTCTGTTATTGATAAGTCATCTGAATGGGTGGCCCCTGAAATGTCACTAAGATATGATAAAATGGGCTTGGTGCTTGTAGCTCAGTGTTTACGATGCTGGCCACATACACTGGGCTGGTGGGTTTGAACCTGGCCTGGGGCCTGCTAAACCACCATGACAAGTACAGTAAAAAATAGCTCGGCATTGTGACAGGTGTCTGTAGTCCCAGCTACTAGGGAGGCTGAGGCAAGAGAATTGCTTAAGCCCAGGAGTTAGATGTTGCTGTGAGCTGTAATGCCACTGCACTCTACCATGGGTGACATAGTGACACTCCATCGAATAAAAAATAAAAATATGATAAAACATCACTGGAATGAAGTTTGTGCTGGCAAAGTTTTCCTAAACAGAGCACAAAAAAAGTAAACATAAAAGGAAAAAACTTGATAAATAATGTTAAAATCAAGCACTCTGTCAAAGGATGTCATTAAGAGTGAAAAAACCATAAAATTGTAGGCAATATCTACAGTAATTCCATTAGATAACTCGTCTTCAGAATATACAAAGAACTTCCACAAATTGATAAGAAAAAAGATAATAAGACAATGGCCACTCGATTCCCCAAAACCAAAAGGATATTCGAATAGCTGATAAGTTTATTTAAAAGTGTTCATCTTCATCATTCACCAGGAATTGCAAGTTAAAAACATAACATGATGATAATAGTTCTTACCCACCAGAATGGATAAATCAAAAAGTGTAAAATATCAAATCTTGGCAAGGATGTGCAGCATCCAGAATCCAGATATGGCACTTATGGGATGGTAGATTAAAACAACGTCTTGGAAAAACGTTCAGTGAAAACCAAAGCTGAACACATGCAACCCTTAAGACCCAGAAATTCTGCACTTACGGAAAGGCATACATGTGTTCACCAAAAGACAAGCACTAACATGTTCCTAGCATCACTCTAAACAATATGCCCCAAATGGGAACTTCCCAAATGCCCATAGACAGTAGAATAAATCATCATATTTTTATACATTTAGAAATATGAATAAATCTGCTCAGCACCAATGACACAATGGTTACAGTGCCAGTCACATACACTGAATGAAGTTGGTGAGTTTGAGCCCAGCACAGGCCAGCTAAGTAACAGCTCAACAACAACCAAAATAGCCAGGCATTGTGGCAGGCGCCTGTTGTCCCAGCTACTTGGGAGGCTGAGGCAAGAGAATCATTTAAGCCCAAGAGTTTGAGGTTGCTGTGGGCTGTGACACCCTCGGTATTCTACCGAGGGTGACATAGTGAGACTCTGTCTCTAAAAAAAAAAAAGAAAAGAAAAAGAAAGATATATGAATAAATCTCCAGCTACAGTGATATGTATGTATCTTAAGAATATAATATTGTGTGGATCACACCTGTAATCCCAGTGTTTTGGGAGAATGAGGTGGGAAGATCTCTCGAGACCAGGTGTTCAAGACCAGCCTGGGCATGTAGCAAGACCCCCTCATGTTTACAAAATTTGAAAAAGTTGCTGGGCATGGTGGTGCATGCTTGTTGTCCTAACTATTTGGGAGACTGAGACAAGAGCATCACTTGAGCCCAGGAGTTTGAGGTTACAATGAGCTATGATTATACAAGTGCACTCCAGTGTGGGCAACAGAATAAGACCCTATCTCTAATAAACAAAAACAGGCCAGGCACGGTGACTGATGCCTGTAATAACTCTGAGAGGCCAAGGTGGGTGGATTGCCCAAGTTCAGGAGTTCTAGACTAGCCTGACAAGAGTGAGCAAGAGTGAGACCTCATTTCTACTAAAAATAGGAAATCTAGCCAGGTGTCTTGGTGGACACCTATAGTCCCAACTACTCAGGAGGCTGAGACAAGAAGATCTCTTGGGCCTAGGAGTCTGAGGTTGCTGTGAGCTGTGATGAGGCCACAGCACTATAGGCTGGGGCAACAGAGTGACACTCTGTCTCAAAAAAAAAAAAAAAAGATAAAAAACAAAACAAAAAGAAACATAATTTGAGCAAAGAAGCCAGAGAAAAAAGAGAGCGTATGGTGTTATTCCCTTTATATAATGAGCAAAACTAGGCAAAGCTAATCAATGGAGTTAGAAGTCAGTGCAGTGGTTTATCCCTGGCAGACAGAAAAGAGAGTGGATGCGTGAATAATGGCTGAAAAGAAAGAAGCACAAAGGAGGCTGTGCAGTGCTGGCGTCGCTGTCATATTCCAGGTGGATACCATGATGGTTAATGGCATGGGTCAATTTATTTGGACCATGGGGTGTCCAAATATTTGGTTAAACATTTCTGTGAGGGTGTTTCTGGGTGCGATGAGCATTTGCATTGCTGGACTCTTGACCTTGATGTTGGTTATAAGATGGATTCAGTTCACAAAAACTCGTGTATACTCTTACGATAAGTGCGTATAACGATGTATGTTTTAATTCAACAAAAAGTTTTTTCAAATCACCAGAGTTATAAAGAGATTCAATATTTACAAGAATCTCTTTTGAAGAGACATTTGTATGTGGTCGGAAGCAGTATTTTCATGAGATGTTGGGTAGTAGGTAGCAGACAGCTGTTGTTTTGCTTGCCTGTGTACTTGCTCTTTTGAAGAAGAAAACGAATTTTCCTATGGATAACCATCTGTGTATTACATGATGAGGCTTTCAAATGTAATATTCTTCTCTCCTTTCCTACCACATGCAACCCAGGCCAAACACTGGGCATCTAGACACAGTGACTAGTCCTAATATTGGCAGATAATCTCAGAGTCCTTTTTAGTAGATCTGACGTTTAGGATACTTGAGACATCTCTCGAGTATGTAAGTCAATAAATCTCATTTTTACTTAAGTTAGTTGGAGTGGGTTTCTATGGACTTGAAGCCCAAAGAGTTCTGACTAGTGCAAGTGGTGAGGTCTCTGAAGGGCATGTTTGGGTAACAGTTTATCATCAAATTATCTTGTGAGGAGGGTGGTTCTAGTTAATAATGGAGATTCCGCTGGGTGGTATTTGCAACATTTCCCACTCAGTACTTGTGTTAATCTATCAGTGTGTAACAAACTACCACAAACTGAGGGACTTAAAACAATACACATTGACTACCTCCTGGTTTCGGGAGGGCAAGAATCCAGGCGTGACTTAGCTTGCTCCTCTGCTTCTCTGGCCCTTTCAAGGTGCAATCGAGTGTCAGCCAGGGCTGGGGTCTCCTCTGAAGGTTTGACTGGGGAAGGATCTGCTTCTGAGCTGACAGGGCTGTTAGTGGGATTCAGTTACTCATGGGCTGGACAGCCTCAGTTCCCTGCTGGCTGTTGACAGGATGCCACCCTCATTTCTTTGCCACATGTGCCACTTTAACATGGCTGCTTGTTTCACGGCCGCATGTTAGGTGGGCAGGGATTGAGAGGGTCCGTTAGTAACGCAGCAGTAAAAGCCTTATGGAACATAATCACAGAAGTGGCAGCTCATCATCTCTGTCATATTCCTGGTGGATACCATGATGGTTAATGGTATGGGTCAATCTGTCTGGACCATGGGATGTCCAGATATTTGGTTAAACATTTCTGTGAGGGTGTTTCTGGGTGAGATGAGCATTTGCATTGCTGACTGAGGAAAGCAGGTTGCCCTCCCCAACATGGGGGGCTCTCATCCAACCCACTGAAAGGCTGAATAGAATAAAAGGCTGAGAAAGAAAGAATTCTTTCTCTTTGCTTGACTGTCTTTGAGCTGGAGCATCAGTGTGTTTGGACTCCACCTGCAACTTACCACCAGTTCTCCTCTGGCCTCCAGCTTGCCACCTGCAGCTTTGTGACAAGCCCAGAAACCCTCTGATGTGTGTATCGTCCCTGCCACTCATAAGGACGCTCAACAAGGTCAAGTCACGTGTCCAGTCACAGAGCTGCCAAGTAACAAAGCAAGGATTCTAAGCAGGCTTCTGAAATCCTTCAATAACTTCCCAAATCCGAGTGGCGCCTGTGGCTCAATGGAGTAGGGCACCGGCTGCATATGCCAGAGGTGGTGGGTTCAAACCCAGGCCCCACCAAAAACTCCAAAAGAAATAAAAGGAATTTCCCAAATCCCCCAAACTGGCAAATCCCACTTGTCACAAGGACAGATTCCCTTGAAGCAGCAGTGCAAACACCTTGAGGTGGTTCTGCGAGTTTCTTAGCAGGGCCCAGCCCATGTCAGAACCTGCAGAGCTTGGAGCTGTGGAATCCCGCCAAGACCTCTAGAGGAATTTACACCTTTCAGATGCACAGATTCTAGAAGGAGAGCCACTGACGAGGAAGAAGGAAAGACAGCTTTTAATGACTCTGCTCTTTGTGTTCACAAACCCAAAAGCAGGGGAGGGAAAAAAATCATTTTAAGACACACGTATTTAATTTAGCCACAGTTCTAGACAAGAATTAGCTGGTATTCAAAACTGGACGCTGTGATGTGCCGGTATATCTGCTCAAGGAGGGGTGGAGGTAGGAGAAGTTTTGCAGATTTGCAGCATTTTCTGATTTCTGTGGCGTCAGTACTCTCACGATGGCTGGTTTAAGCTACCAGAGGGTGTCTGGCTTTAAATATTTCTGGATATTTAGCTCTTTCAAGCAGGTGGGGGCAGCACACCAATGGCTGTGATGATCAGGCCTCAAGTCTGAACAGTCACGAGGAAGATCTTTTTAAAATCTGAGTCAATTGTTCTTGCTCCTGAAATCTTGTCTGGTGGGCACTGTGGAAAAGATAATTTGAGATTGTTAAATTTCAAGAATGTTATCAGGGAAATGACATTCTGGAAGGTTCTTTATGGTCCGCTGTGGACCGTGTATAAAATCTTTCTACAGCATGTACTGAACTAGCAATATGGGCATGAAGCTGGCCCTGTCCCTCCCTAACCACGGGGTTTATTGCCCTCACTGGGCCCCTGCCACCCCTTAAGCCACTGCCCCCACGTGTAAGTGCAATAGCTGAGATAGGACAACTGGTAAAAGCAAAAGAGAATTAGTTCAACCTCTTCATTTTACAGATGGGAAACCTTAGCCAAAGGAGAAGAAAAATGTCAAAACCCACACAGGATTTTAAGTACTCAAAGTGGGACTAAAAGCGAAGTCTCCTGTCAGTCTGAAGTCCTTCCTAACACCTGGCTGCTCAAGCAATTAAACCTTGTCATACTTTGTGATAATATTTGAATAGTACTGTCTTCCAGATCAATTTTAATAATAATTTAGCTGTTTGGAGCCCTGACTTCTTTCTCCTGCCTCTGCCTTTTTAAGTTTCCTAGAGCTGGGACTATTTACTGTGCAGATAAGTTTAGCACTGCCCAATTCAAACACCAGCTGGATTCCCCTCACAGACCAAGACACAGGCTTGTGCGAAGGTGGTTTATTTGCAGCTGTAATCCCAGGGAAGCAGGGAAAGGCAGAAGAGTGTGTTATTAAACTGTGGGCAACTGGGATTTGAGCCCACTGGGACCCCCCTCCCCCGAGGAGTCTTGTAGAATGCATTTCAGAATCAGGGTGACCAACTGCAACGTGGGACGTCCCGTGCTAACCCAGGGAAAACTCAGGTCCCTGGAAAAGCAGGTCAAGTTTGTTACCCTTTCAGAATCACCTGCCCAAGAGTCAGAAGAGAGATGCATGTATCCACTAGTTCCTGTACTGTAGTGGCTAAGTTGTCCCATGAGAGGCCAGCTCCCTTGCACTTTCTTATATGTATATGTGAAGGTGAAAAGATATTTCTGTGAATGTCCGAGGAAATGGAATGACAGCAACCTCGAGGTGGAATGAGATCCAGCAGCTGGGCAAGGGGGTGGAGAGTCACTCCTCTGCAGCAGGTGGTACAGCAGGGGTTGGAGCAAGGCAGGTGGAGAGAATGTGAGGCGATGCTCAAGAAGTGTCCCATAAAGGTCATGGAGGTCACGCAGACAGCCTGGGTCCCTAAGTTGGTAGGAGTTCAGTATCAAGTGACCCTCTGGGACCTGGATATGGTAACCTCCACAGCTGATGTGCAGCTTACCAGGCTCATTTTTCAGGAAGCTACACATGGTGAGATGTGTTGCTTTCCTTCCTTCTTCCATCGCTTCCTCCTCCTTTAACAAATATTTAAGAAAACTGAAGTATTCGTCCAAAAGGGAAGGGGGAATAGATGGAAATGACATGTGTACTACAGTCCTCCATATTACTAATGAATTAAAGAAAAAGAGTGATGTGATAACTGTTCAGCACTGATTCTTCTGCAGAACAGTAGGCAGCTCATTCCTACCTGTAAACACTGTCAACACTGATGCCAAAGTAGCTGCTGCTACACAATACTTTCTCACCTCACCCATATAAATCACTTCTCTCTATTGCATAAATGGATGATAAGACCATTTAGCCATACACATCAAAGGAAGGGTTTGCAATAGTCCATAGGAGCTATGAAGTATCTGAACTTGATCTCAAAACTCTTGAAATGTGCCTATGAGTTACCTGTGTCATAAAACTGCTTCTAAGTCCTCCCAATTGGAGAGAAGCATAGTGCTATGGCTGAAGGCTCAGGTTCCAACATGGCCCCTTGTACGTCTGGGTGCCAGCTCTGACTGCTCTGTGAAGCTACGTAGCCTTTGCCAAGTTACCCTGTCTCTCTGTGCCTCAGTTTTCCCATCAGGAAATGTGGATGACAATAGAATTTGCCCAGTAGGAAAAGTAATTAAGTCATTACATGCAAGGCACTTGGAACAACATCTGGTATGGAGTAAGAGCTATAGTGCCAGCAATTAATCACCTGAGAAGATGTATGTGGTGCCAAGTCCTTTGGAGCTGCAGTAGGAAAGTCTGGCACCATCCTAAAGGCATGTGACCTCAGTTGAGTCACTTACTCTTTCTAGGATTAATTTATTTCTTGATTCTATAATATGATTGAAATTACATCTACCCTGCTTACCTGATAGGCCATGAAGATCAGAGGAGGTAATAGATGCTAAATTCTTTGAAAAAGTCAAAGTCCCTTAAGAGGGCTCATTAATACTAATTGTCTCCATCCAGATTACCTGATTCGTGTGTAATCAGGGCAGCTTTTCATCCCACACTATACTACTCACAGAATCATTAGAAAAGAAAACATGCGGCTGACATAAAGTAATGGATTCCCCAACCAAACTCCATCCGAAAGTCATTACAAGTATTTTGTGATTTGAATTACCCACCAGCACCTTGTGTACCTGGCATGAATTAAAGCTGATTATAATTAAAAGGGTATTAAACTGGTGCCACATGCATCTTCCCAAGTGATTAATATCTGGCACCTAATAGCATTTACCACATACCAGACACTGCTCTAGGTGGTTTGCATAAAATGATTTCATTACTCTTCCTACTAGGTAAATTCTATTGTTATCCCCACTTACTGATGGGAGAACTGAGGCACAGAGAGACTAAGGAGGGAATTAATGAATTATGGAAACAGAAGATTCCGAGGATTGGATGGATACAGTGGCTCAAATGAGCCACTCAGTACCTGTGCTCTCTCTCCCCTCACCCCTTCCCCCTTTTCGTTTGCCCAGGCTTCATTCTCAGTCAGATTCACAAAGTGACAAAAATGGCTACCAGTAGTTTCAGGCTCCTCTTACCTTGGCAAATACAAGACAAAGAAACATCTCCTTTCCTATAGTGCCAGCATAAGTTCAGGTTGGGCTATTGCTTTGTAGCATGCACCCATCTCTGAACCAATGACTTGGCCAAAGAATACAGCCTTGGACACAATGTTTCTGGAACCTAGACTGAACCTCAGACACTAAGAGGGAGGAAAGAGTAATTCCTCAGGGGAAAACCAGGATGTTGTTTCCTGAAGAAGGGAGAACAAACTCAGTCAGGAACAAAATACCTCCCACAACAATGGAGCATGCTACAAAGCAATAGCCCAATCTATTTAGATTTTCTCTAAATCTGACCCTTCTAGTTCACACTCTTAAGATGTGGGGGGCAATGTGAGGAAATGAAGAGAGTACTGAACGTGAAGTTAAAAGACCTAGCTTCAAATCTCTCCACCACTTAGCAGCTCTTTGAGTCTCAGATCCCTCACATTAAAATGAAGCTCCTCACATAGCTACAAGAGGAAATCAACCTAACAAATTCAAGTATTGTGATTTGGTTGTTTGTACCCTTGCATTAACATGAAATTAAAAAAAAAATTAAAGGAAAAGCCTCAATGAGAACACAGCTGCAAGCATCACATGACCTGACTTGAAATTATACTACAAAGGTATAGTAACCAAAACAGCATGGTACTGGCATAAAAACAGACACAAACCAATGACAGGAAATAAAGAATCCAGAAAAAAATTCATGCATTTACAGTCTGGATAGCAAATAAGATCAGCAGAATGGAGGAAAAGATGGAATTAGAATTTCAACCAGTAATCCAAAAGATGACCCAAAAGATGTCTCAAGAATTCAATGAATTCAAGGATAAAATGACCAAAGATTTTGACACATTGAGGCAAGAAGTTTCAGCCCTCAAAGATCTGAGAAATAAAGTAGAATTCCTTAGTAACAGAATGGAGCAAGCAAAAGAAAGGATTTCTGACATGGAAGACAAAGCTTTTGAATGCTCCCAAACTTACAAAGAAGAGAAATGGAAG
>CAUYRH010159870.1:0-20260 GCA_963574655.1 Perodicticus potto
ACTCAAGATAAAATAGACAACCTTATAGTCATGTAACTATTGAAGAAATTGAGTTCATAGTTTTAAAACTTCTAAAACATGAAAACTCCAGAATTAGATGATTTTACTGGAAAATTCTACTAAACATTAAAAATGTAACAAAAGGCTCGGTGCCTGTGGCTCAAGGGTTTGAATACAGCCCGGGCCCATCAAACAACAATGACGGCTGCTCCCAGCTACTTGGGAGGCAGAGGCAGGAGACTCGCTCAAGCCCAGGAATTGGAGGTTGCTGTGAGCTGTGATGCCATAGCACCCTATCCAGGGTGACAGCTTGAGGCTCTGTCTCAAAAAAAAAAAAAACCAAAAAAACCCAGACCAGGACATTACAAGAAAAGAAAATTACAAACCAATATCCTTCATGAACATAGTGACTAGACTTCTCAACAGAATATTAGGCATGCAAACTGAATTCAGTAATATCCAAAAAGAATAATACACCATGTCCAAGTGGGGTTTATCATTGAGTGCAAGGCTGGTTTAATATTTGAATATCAGACAATGGAATATGATATAAAAATGAAATATCACTTGATAGCATCAATTGATACACAAGAAGCATTTAATGAAATTCAGTGTCTATTCACGATAAAAACTCTTAACAAACTAGGAATACAAAGGACCATTTTTTTTTTTTTTGAGACAGAGTCTCACTATGTCGCTCTTGGTAGAGTGCTGTGGCATTACAGCTCACAGCAGCCTCAAACTCTTGGGCTTAAGTGATTCTCTTGCCTCAGCCTCCTAAGTAGCTGGGATTATAGGCACCCACCACAATGCCTGGCTGTTTTTTTCTTGCAGTTGTTTAGCTGGCGTGAGCAGGGTTGGAACCTGCCACCCTTGGTGCATGTGGCTGGTGCTGTAACCACTGTTTTACAGGCGTTGAGCCTGAAAGGACCATCTTTAATCTGAAAAAGGGCATATTTGAAAGACCTACACTAACATTATACTTACAAGTAAAAGATGGTATATGTTTTCCCTAAGATTAGGACAAGGCAAGGATTTTCACTCTTGTAATTCCTATTCAATATTATAATGAAAGTCTTAGTACAATAAGGCATAAAAAAGAAATAGGGATACAGATAGAAGATAATACAGGAGAAAAATCTAGATGATCCTGGGTTTGGGGATGATGTTTTAAATATAACAACAAAGGCAGAATCCATGAAAAAGAAATTGAGAAACTGTACTTCATTAAAATACAAAGTTTATACTCTACGAAAGATACTGTTGGCTCAGCGCCTGTGGCTCAACGGGCTAAGGCGCCAGCCATGTACACCTGAGCTGGTGGGTTTGAATCCAGCCCGGGCCCTCCAAACAACAATGATGGCTGCAACCAAAAAATGGCCGGCGTTGTGGCGGGCGCCTGTAGTCCCAGCTGCTTGGGAGGTGAAGGCAGGAGACTCGCTTGAGCCCAGGAATTGAGGTTGCTGTGAGTTGTGATGCCACAGGACTCTATCCAGGGTGACAGCTTAAGGCTCTGTCTCAAAAAAAAAAAAAAAAAAAGGAAAGATACTGTTGAGAGAATAAAAAGTTAAGCTACAGTCTGACAGAATATGTTTAAAATATATATCTAATGAAGGACTGTTATCTATAATATACAAAGAATTCTTAAAACTCAACAATAAGAAAATAAACAGCCTGTTTAAAAACATGGACATAAGCTACAAATAGTCATCTAACCTGAAAAAATGCACAAGAGTCAAATAAGTGTATGAAAAGATGCTCAGTTTATCATATGCCATTAAAGAACTATAAATAAGAACAATGAGACATTATTACATGTCTATTGAAATGGCCAAAATACAAAACACTGTCAAAACTAAATGCTGACAAGGATATGGAGTGACAAGAACTCTCACTCATTGCTGGTAGCAGTATAAAATGGTACAGCCGCTTGGAAGACAGTCTGGCAATCTCTTATAAAACTAAACATACCTTTATCATATAATCTGGCAATTGTGCTCCATGGTATCTAGCCAGAGGGGATGAAGACTTATATATGCACAAAAAACCTGCACACAGATATTTATAATAGCTTTATTCATAATTTCCAAAACTTGGAAGCAACCAAAATGTCCTTTAGTAAAGGAATGGATAAATAAATTGAGATATAGCCAGGCAATGGAATAATATTCAGGGCTAAAAGGAAATGAGCTATTGAGCCATAAAAAGACTTGGAGGAACTTCAAACGCATATTACTAAGTGAAAGACTCCAATCTGAAAAGGCTACATACTATCATTCCAACTATGTGACATCTGGAAAAGGCAAAAAACCATAGAGGCAGTAAAAAGATGAGTAGCTGCCCAGGGTGAGATGGGAAGGAGAGAGAGATGAATGATATCCTCTCGGTAAAAACACAGCACTTAGTACTTTTAGGCAATGAAGTTGTTTTGTATGATACTATAACAGTGCATTAAATGCTGACAAGGCACTAGAAATTGAAATTTAAAAGCATATATCATTTACAGTAGTTTCAGAAAAATAAATACGTATAAATTTAACAATATGTGTATAGAATCTGTATGGTGAAACCTACAAAACATCCATTTAAAAAAGTCAAAGAACACCTAAAATGACTGTAGAGACATACAATGGTCATGGGTTGGAAGGCTCAATGTAGTAAAGATGTCAATTCTTTCCACATTTCGTCTATAAATTTTACACATCCAACAAAATTCATGAAGAGATGCTGAATATTATCAAATGCTTTTTTCTGCATCTATTCAGATGATTATATAGTTATTGTTTTTAATTCTTTTTATGTGGTGAATTGCATTCATTGACTTGCATGTGTTGAACCATTCTGGCTTGCATCCTTGGGCAAGTAGAAGGATTTTTTTTGTATATACAGAAAAGGGGACACTCAAATTTATATGGAAAGACAAAAGCACTACAATAGAAAAAGGAGGGAATCCTCCCTAACTCTTCTATGAGGCGAGTATTACCTTGATACCCAAACCAGGAAAGGACATAATAAAAAAAGAAAACTACAGACCAATAGTCTTCATAAACACACAGATGAAAAAGTCCTCTACAAAATATTAGCAAACTAAATTCAACAGCATGTCAAAAAAATAATTCACCACAATCCAGTGGGTTTCATCCCAAAGATACAAGCAAGGATGATTCAACACATGCAAGTCAATGAATGAAATTCACCACATAAAAAGAATTAAAAACAAAAGCTATATAATCATCTCAATAGATGCAGAAAAAGTATTTGATAAAATCCAGCACCTCTTCATAATGACAACCCTCAGCAAACCAGGCACAGAAGAATATACCTCACAGTAATAAAAGCTATATATAAAAAGTCACAGCCAACATCATACTGAATGGAGAAAAGTTGAAAGCCTTCCCCCTAAGAACTGAAACAAGACATGGGCACTCACTGTCACCACCTCTATTCAACATAGTACTGGGAGTCTTGCAGCAAGCAAGTAAGAGAAAGAAATGAAAGGCATCCAGACTTTCACGGATGGAAAGGAGGAAGTCAAATTATCTCCGTTTGCTGATGAAATGATCTTATACTTAGCAAACCCTAAAGACTCCGCCCAGAGACTCCTAGATTTGATAAATGAATTCAATAGAGTCTCCAGTTACAAAATCAACACACACAAATCAGTAGCATTTCTATAAAGCAAGAGCAATGAAACTGAAGATCAAATTAAAAACTCAATCCTACGTACAATAGCTACAAAAAAGGGGCAGGGGTATACATAAATAAATTAAATTTGAAAAAGAAAAATGAAGTTGGAGTAATCACACTATTGATTTTAAGGCTTCCTATAATAGCCTAGTTGTTAAGATAGTGTAGTTATCAGTGAAGAGTGAGACACTTGTGCCGATAGAACAGAATAGAGTCATGAAATAAGCTCACACAGACATGACCAATTAATTTTTGACAAAGGTGCAAAGGCAGTTCAATGGAGAAAAAGCCCAGTCTTTTGAACGATTATTCTAAATGCTAGAATAATTGAACCCTCATATACAAAATAATGAACTTGAATAAGCTTCATACTTTATAAAAATTAACTCAAAATGGACCATAGATCTAAATGTAAAACATGAACCTGTAAAACTTCTTAAATAACACTAGAAGAATAAATTAAAACACATTACTTTTCTGGAAGACAATACTAATAACAAAAGCATTTTTAAGAAATCTTAATAATTCTCATAATGTATCCTTTGATCTTGCCATTTCATTTTTAGGAATTCATTCCAAGAAAATAATCATAGCTATATCCAGACAATTGGCAATGAAGATGTTCATTACAGTTGTATTTATAATACTGAAGCACTGGAAATGAGCTAAACGCTCAACCCCTAAGTGTGTCTGATTTTGTGCTCTGCTTTTAAGCACTCTCTATGGGTGAGGTCATTTCTGGCTTTAATTGTAATCTATGCATCAAATAGTCCCCAACATAAATCCTATCTTTCAAATGTCTCTCCTAATTCACACTGATATACTCGAGTGCTACTTAATATTCTCATTTGGTTGGTTGTAAACACCCAAAACTCAACGTATGCAAGTTGAAGAGGATTTTTTCTCCTGAACAAATTTGTTACTTTTCTTGTTCAGTGATGGCAATACCTACCAAACTGCCAAAGCCAATAATCTGGAAGTCACCCTAGGTTCTTCCTTCTTCCTCTCCACCCCTTGCCCCATAGCAGATCTATCATTAAGTCCACCTCCTTGGTGCCTCTCTAGACTTTAGGTCCTAGAGTGAAAAGGTAGTTTGTAGATGGCTATGGCACTCTGGCCTTTTTCGAAGCAACATCAAAGTGGAACTGTCAGTTTATCCTCATACCAACTGTGTCTCAACCCATGGTTTTAGGGGGATACCTATTCTATTTTACCCTAGAAATAAGTCTGGCTTTTTGATTCCTAACTTTCACTGTTATCATCACATTATAAAATTTTGACTGGTTGCTAAAAGTTTAGCCAGAATCTGAAGTACAGACCTCATTTCAGAACTGTCTAGGTGGATCCTCTACCCCACCTCATCTCACCCAGGAGTCTGAGATCACAGCGTACCATTCATCCACTCCTCGGACTTGTTGCTGAACTCGTAAGCTGTTACCCACAGCTGCTCATAAGGCACTTTGTTGGTCATCAGGGCTTGCAGAAGAGGGAAGGAGCTCTTCTCCTTTTCCAACAGCTCTTCCTCCTTATTGATCAACTGCAAGGCAGAGGAGGATGCTGTTTATTGAATAGCTGTTCTCCTAAACCCCAGAAGCCACCATGGCAAATCCCTTGGCACCTTGAAAACCAAGTGGAGGATGATGCTCATTCATCAGGAGAGTCAGAGAGGAAAATAAAACATGGATTCAAGCAAGAAGGTTCCTTTGCTACCTTCAAGGGCCATGGCAGCTGAGATTAAGGTGGCTAAAAGTGTAGGACAATCTGCTACTTGCTCCATTATGTAGGATAATTTGCTACTTGCCTTGCTGCTATCTTTGTTCTCACTGCACCATAGCCCTTTCTCCATTTTCATAATTTTCATAGGTACCTTAGCTTTTCTATGATGTTGCCCTCTTATACTGACATGCCTTAGCTGACCGTTGGGGAGAGTTACTTAGCTTCTCAAAGCCTTGGTTCTTCCACTTTATATAGGGATAAGTAGAAATAATAATAGTACCTAATCTAAAGGTTTGTTAAAGGCATTAAGTGAGATATTGCACATAAGGCTCTTTGCATATTGCCAGTTTGCACAATTATTTTGTGTATAACCCAATACATGTGAGTAATTACCCCATTGTAATTTCTCCTTTGTGTATTCATGACTAACCAAAAAAATCTAGTGTAAAGTAGGAGTGTGGAAAAAAGTAGTTGAAAGTGCCATGGAAAGAACTAGTCAATCAATCAATTAATCAATCAATCAATCAATCAATCAATACTATCCACTTGATAGGTACTATTAGGAAAGTACAATCAGAGCCAACAAGCCAGTACAGAGTGGTAGGTAAGTTCCCAGCCTAAGACCTCAAACCTCAAATTCCACCAGTGCTTGATCTAGGTTCTTTGAAAGTTCATTAAGCTTTTCCACATTGTTCTTCATTTCTTCTGCAGTCATCACTTCACGTTTCCTAAAAGCTTCTAGTTCCTTATTGTATCCCTCAAGTTTCGACTCAAATTCTGCACATCTGAAAGTAAAGACAGCCCAATCATATTTGAGCTTTTAATTTTGTGTGCTTTTAAAATATCAGCATTGCTTGCCCATATTCAAGCCTGGGGAGAATCCGATCTTCTGGAAAAAAAAAATAAATGAAGAAGAAAAACTTAAGATAAACTACATGTAATACCATCTTCTACAGATTCAACTGCTGCGAATCTATTGGTGATTAAACATTTGCAGGTGTTTTCCTGTATAGGTAAATATATATACAATGTACGTACACACACACATACACGAGGGCTATTTTTCATATTACTTGGCTAGATACTTTCTAACAGCCCTCATATTGTTTATTCATTCAGCCATTGAGTATTTATTACTGGGTGCTTCATACATTTCAGAGCAGCAGCTGTAGCATCAGGAATATATTTGTGAAGTATGGTATTAACCTTTCTATCCTTATGGAGCTTGTACTTTACATGGGGGAGATATAGACAACAGACATGAATGGATGGATGGAAGGATGGATAAATATATAGACAGAGCAAACATTTAATGAGATATTTCAAATAGTGGTAAGTGCTCTGAAAAAAAAAAAACATGGCAGAGTGATTAGAGGATGAAAGCAGAGAGCTACTGCATCTAGAAGAAACAGGAAAGACCTTCCCAGAGATTTATCTACTTAATCCATACTGTCACCAAAGGAGGAGGGGTGAGAAGGGAGAGTAGAGAGGAAGGGGAGAGGGTGATTAGTGGGAAGAGGGAGGGCATTTGGTGGGATCTCACCTAATGTGCATAATGCAAGTGTATATTTCAAAATAACTAAGAGTAAATTTTAAATGTCTTACCACAAAAAATAAGTGAGGTGATGGCTATGTTAATCAGTTTGATGTAGCATTCCACAAGGTATATCAAATCGTCCCATTGTACCCCATAAATGTATACAGTTATGATTTTAATTAAAAATTAATAAAAACTAACAAAATAAAGTTCAAAGGTAAAAAAAAAAAGTGCCAATTAGAACATCTCTCTTTTCCTCATGAGATAGGATAATATAGTGTTAAATAGAGCCAGGCAGGCTAGGTTTAATAATCCTCACCTTGCCACTTCGTAGCTATATGGCCTTGGACAAGTCACTTAAACTCTCTATCTCTTAGATATACAAAGCTAAGATAGAAAAAGGACTCACTTGATAGTTAAAGCTATTGAAAAATTGCCGAGAATTGAGCCCGGTACCTACCAATCACTACACAAGTATTTGCTCACACGCACTAAAATGTAAACTCCACAAATACAATTTTTGTCTCCTTAATTCCTTGATGTAGCTTCAGCACTTAGAAGAGTATCTGGCACACAGCAAGCAAACAATATTCATGGAAGCAACAAGGAGACTTGTCATTGAGATCAGCTAGAGCGACATTCCATAAATTTAGCTATTATCTTTAGAATACTTAATTCTGTTGTGGCTATTTTGATGTTTCTTTTTTTCTTAAAGTAATTTAAGAGTTAATTTCCATGTGGCTTGATTTGGGTTTTATTTCTCATTGTACTGTGCAGTAAGCATCCTCTGAGGTGATTTCTAATGATTCTTACCTCCTGGTATTCAATAGTGATCAGCTCTGATCAGCTCTAGAGTTTGGACTAGATCTAGTAACTAATTTCTAACAAATAGAGAATGGCAGGATGGGTGGGCTATCACTTCTAAGATTAGGATACAAAAAGACTGACTTCAATTTTTTTTTATTTATTTCAAGGTATTATGGGGTACAAATATTTTTGGTTACACAGATCACTTTTATAATGCTTGAGTCATGGTTATAAGTGTGCCTGTCACCCAGATAGTGTTAAGACTGGCTTCTATATTGCTTATTCACTCTTTTTCTCAGTCTCTCTTGCTCTGAGGGAAGCCAGCTGTTGTGAGCGACCTATGAAGAGGCCTCAGGGCAAGGAATAGAGGGCAGTTTCTGGGCAATAGCTTATAGGAACTAAATCCTACTAATAATCACGTGAACAGGCTTGGAATTTAATCCTCACCCAGTTGAGCCCTCAGATGAGACTACATCCTTGGCTGACATTCTGACTGCAACCTCATGAGAGATGATTACAGCTAAGCTGCACCTGGATTTCTGACCCACAGAAACTGGGAAATAAGAAATTTTTGTTGTTTTAAGCTATGTTTTAGTATGATTTGTTATGCTACGAAAGGTAATTAAAACACACTATTATATAATTTCTGCTTCTAATTTTTTTCTAAGTCCTAAAATATGGCCAATATTTATAAATGTTCTGCGGACATTTAAGAAGATTAGTTATTTTTCACTGTGGAATAGATGGGTTTCATTTCTTATTTTAATCCAAATTTATTTTATTATTAGCAAAGGTGAACATTTTTATGTTTATTTGCCACATATTTTTTGGACTGCCTTTTCCTATCCCTTCCCTTTTCATCTTTGCTCTTATTAATTTTCAAGGGCTCTTGGCTGTTTGCTATTTATGTTGCAACTATTTTGACCCTTTTATTATTAGACTTTTAAATTTGTTTAAGTATTCTTGCCTTATGAAATTTTTAAAATTTTATTTAGTTAAATGCATCAATTTTTTTCTTTCATGGTTTTGTCTTCATATGTTTAGAATAATCTTACATGGTGAAGATCAAATTATTTATTTATTTATTCTATTTTATTTTATTTTTTTGAGACAGAGTCTCACTTTTTTGGCCTCAGTAGAGTGCCATGGAGTCATAGCTCACAGCAACTTCAAACTCTTGGGCACAAGTGACCCTCTTGCCTCAGCTTCCCAAGTAGCTGGTACTATAGGCACCTGGCTATTTTTTTTAGAGACAGGGGCAGTCTCAGTCTTCCTCAAGTTAGTCTCTAACTCCTGAGCTCAGGCTATCCACCCGCCTTGGCCGCCCAGAGTGCTAAGATTACAGGCATGAGCCACCATGCCTGGCCAAGCAAATGCTTTGATATATATTTAATATCTATCTATATTATTTATGTATATATATTATACATATACATATATATCCAATAAATTAAGATTATTGTTTACTTCCATTATCTCATTCATATTTCACTTTATTAATTTATTTTAATTAATTATTCATGCGTTTTTTTGTTGCTGGTTTTTTTTTTTATTTGCAGTTTTTGGCCTTGGCCAGGTTTTAACCTGCCACCTCCAATATATGGGGCTGGCGCCCTACTCCTTTGAGCCACAGGTGCCGCCCTAATTATTCATGTCATTTAATATGCAAGAGTTGATGCCTCCCTTAACTTTATTTCTCTCACTTAAAATACCATCTTTTTTCTTTTTGCCCTTTGTTGCCCTTAGTTGCCCTCGGTAGAGTGTCGTAGTATCACAGCTCACAGCAACCTCAAATTCTTAGGTTTAAGTGATTCTCTTGCCTCAGCCTCCCAAGTAGCTGGGACTAAAGGTGCCTACCACAATGCCCAGCTAGTTTTAAAGATGAGGTCCCACTCTGACTCAGGCTGGTCTCAAACCTGAGAGCTCAGGCAATCCACCCACCTTGGCCTTCCAGAGTGCTAGGATTATAGACATGAGCCACTGCACCCAGCCTAAATAACCATCTTTGAATCATTATGTTTTTGCTTTGACTTTGACTGTATCTGATATTAACATGGTGGACAGTGCTTTCTTTTTCTTTGCATTTGCATGGTATACGATAGCCTATAGACACGTTTCTTGTTTGCTCTGCTACTTCATCATAGATCAGGAACAAGATTAGATCAGCAGCATGATTAAATCAGTTTTTAAACACAGGAAATACAGAGGACAAGAAAAACAAGTTAAATGATACTGTAGAAGTGCAATCAGCAAAGTCTAGATTTATAGACAAATGACCCAGTTTCTTTCATAAACAAATTTCAAGGAAAAAAACATAGGCAATAGAGGGGGAACTCCAGATTAAAACAAATTTAAGAGACCTATCAACCAAAGGCAATGTTGTACACATTATTTGGATTCTGATTCAAGAAAGTAAACCATAAAAAAATCAGATGATTTTGTCCCCTAGATTAAAAATTTCAATTCCTTCTATTGTACTTCAACACAAATCTACACTCATTACTGTGACCTCAAGGACTTGGTCCCCTAACTCTACAGCCTTGTAAAGCCACCCTCCTCCTCAGTCCAGACCTTCCCACCATGGAGCCATTCCCATGCTGTCTGAACTGAGTACTCAGCGATATTCTCCTCTCTCTTTCTTTCCTTAACTGACTCCTTCTCATCCTTTGAGTCTTGTGAAAGGAAACTTCCCTCACCTACCCATTGCATATAATCACAATGATCTATTTGCCTATTCGTTTCCTTCAAAGAACTTCTGTATCTACTTTATCTTCTGTCTCCCTTCTTGACCGTAATGTGCACAAGAGCAGGGACCATGTCCATTTCTGCATCCTCAGAGAGGAGGAATAGAGGCTAGAGAACAAAAGGGAAGGAGAAAAGGTGGCTCCCTCCACTCTTTCCCTTCCCTGATTGATTTTCAGGCATAGGGCACATAAAAGTCATGTGAAAAGTCCTGCCTTTATTTCTTTCTGCCTCTTCCCCTTTTCTTAGCTTTTTGTTTGCTTTTGCTTTGTAATAAGCTCTGATTTTAGATTATGGTAAGCATTCATTTTGGCAAATATTCTTAGTGTGAAAAACTTTCATTCATTCACTCATTGCAACAGTGAGTGACTACTGTATGCAAGGCACTGTGTTCTATCTGAACCTTAAGGTTTTGGTGAAACACAATCCCAGGTGCTTTCCCCAAGACATCTTCCATTCTCCCTTCAAGATGCTGAAGTGTTTTCCATTGCACTTTCCTGGCAGAGAGTAGCTCACATCCCTGTGCTATCAATCGCATATATTTCATACATCTTCCAGGGCCATGGAATATATCAGTGGGTTAGACAAAATAGGGAGGGTGGGAGCAAAGTTGATTATTCTCCTGTTGTCCACATAATTATGCACTGCTGGGTGCCTATTCAGATCATTAAAACTATTTATTGTTATTATTAATTAGAAATGAGGTCTCACTTTGATTCCAGGGCTAGAATGCAGTGGCAATGTCATAATTCATTGCAGCCTCAAACTCCTAGGCTCAGGTAATCCTCCCACCTCAGCTTCCCAAGCAGCTGGGACTACAGGTTCTCGCCAAAAGGCCTGACTAGTTTTTCTGATTTTAGTAGAGATGGAGTCTTGCTATATTGCTTAGGCTATTCTCAAACTCCTGGCCTCAAGTGATCCTCCTGCCTTGGCCTCTTGAAGAGCTAGCAAGATCACAAGTATGAGCCACCACACCCAGCTTAAAATTCTTTTTGAAGCTCCAAATACTGAATCCACATCCAAAGAGAAGTCTGTGTTAAAAGCAGGTTCAAAGTCTTTCCAGGGGGTAGTGGTATATAAACTCAGTGATTACCTTAAATATTATTATTACCAGGTATATCATTTTTAATTTCTTATATTGCCCAATACATCATAGTTTTCAAAGTACTTTCACGTGACATACACACACACAAACCACACACACTGATGCTCCTTATATTACATCCTAATGAACCCATCATAAGTTGAAAATATAGAAATTGAAATGCATTTAATATACCTAATCTGCC
The DNA here is from genome assembly GCA_963574655.1 of Perodicticus potto. NCBI lineage: Eukaryota > Metazoa > Chordata > Mammalia > Primates > Lorisidae > Perodicticus > Perodicticus potto. Next base: position 11,779 of record CAUYRH010159870.1, read on the forward strand.
TGACATCATAGCTTAGCCTGGCCCAAATTCAACGTGCTCAGAACACTTACATTAGCCTATATGTGGGCGAAATCATCTAAGACAAAGGCTATTTTACAACTAAGGTGTTGAATATTGCATATGATTTATCAAATACTCTATTGAAAGTGAAAAACAGAATGGTTGAATGGGTAGCTAAAGTTAGCTTTTGTGCCATCATAAAGTTGAAAAATTATTAAGTAGGACCATTAAGCCAGGGGCTGTGTGTTTATATATATTCCATATACTAATATAGTTAGTTACTGTTAAATAACAGGCAATCAAGAAATTATGTTGAGTGAAAGAACTGTATTTGTGGAACTGCTTGGAGCCTGAGAGGATAATGTAGAATTTAAGGATGGTGGATTGGTCAGAATTCTAGCAGAAAATAGAATTTACTCTGATATTCCTAAAAGACACTTTAATGAAGGGACTACTCACAGAAATGAGATAAGGACAGGGCAAGAAGAACAAAGAGCAGAGAATGAGGCACCTAGCCTCACAGGGAAGCTGTTATGGCCCCTAGGAGTGTGGGCACAAAGAGAACTGGAATCTTGGAGGAGTTGGCATGGCCATCCAGAGGCAAGCAGCTAGCTACTGCCAGTGTCCCAGGGCCAAGCAGGGAAGATGCGGAGGAAAAGGCTTCCAATCACTGTCCAACCCCTGGCAGTGCTATCCATTGACAGAGCCCTGCCTGGACCCAACAGACAAGGGAACCAGATGCTGCAGACTGAGTTTCAGCCTTCCAGGCACAGAGTGGGAGGAGAAAAATTAGAGGGTGAGGTGGAGGCAGCAACATGGAGAATAATTTGCAATGAAGCAAAATGAATGTGGGTTGGGAAAACAAGATCATGTTCCTTGGGGAGGAAACAGTACTGCTTCCAGAGAAGACAGATGGCTACATGAATACTGCCCAGCCCTCTTCACAGGCTCTTCTCAGGACTAATGCAAAATGATGGATATGAGGATTAAGGGTTCACCCAAGAGAAGGCTGTGCTCTAGGGCTGCCTTGCTATTATATCTAGAGCCACTCCCTTGCTGGTCCCAGCTGCTAAGAGCTGGGGAACCAGTGGATGGGATTAGGCTGAGTCATCCCTCAGAAAGGAGAAAATGACACTCTTCCCCCTCAGCATAAATGGTAATTATTCCCATTTTTCCCAGAACTATCCTCCGTCCTCCTAACTTCAACAGCACTTGCTATCTACAATTAGTCTTACAGTAATATTCTAAAGGTACCATGTATGCACGCAAGGCAGTGGTGTAGAAGTTAGAAAGCATTTTTCTTCCCAGAGAGGTCATTGTTAAAAGGGAAAAGGAGGCTGACAGTTTTGGAATGCCAACATGTGCTGGGTACCACCTAGGCACAATCTCAGGCTACCACATTTCACCCTTCAGCACAAGGAGGTAGGCTCTAATGCTATCCCATTTTCCAGATGAGGGAGACCGAGGCTTAAAAATATGAAGAAACTTGGTCCTGTTGATTTATTTAACGAGAAAAAAAATGGTTTTGTTTTCTGGTTAGGCATAAAAATCTTTTTGGTGAGGGAGGCTCTGTGTGTCTGCGAGAGAGAGAGAGAGAGGGAGAGAGAGAGAGAGAGAGAGGAAGATGGTATACTATGGAAACTCTTTGTACTTTCTGCTCAATTTTACTATGAATCTAAACCTGCTCTAAAATATAGTTTATTAATTTTACAAGGAATTGGTTCAATTCATCAGGCTAAGTTCTGGGCTCTAATAACAGTATCAATTTAGATGGAGGGAGGAGAAAGTTGGAGAAAGAAACATATACTCCCACCAACACACATATATTTGTTCCACACCCCGGGGTGGGGGGAAGGGGAGGGAAACAGACCTGGGCCACATTTTCAAGGTAGCAGCTATGTGGGTTTATGCATCAGCCCAGCTCCCATTCTGTGTAGGAATCTCTGCTTTTTTTTTTTTTTTTTGAGACAGAGCCTCAAGCTGTCACCCTGGAAAGAGTGCCGTGGCATCACAGCTTACAGCAACCTCCAACTTTTGGGCTCAAGCGAGTCTCCAGCCTCCACCTCCCAAGTAGCTGGGACTACAGGTGCCCGCCACAACGCCCGGCCATTTTTTGGTTGTAGCCGTCATTGTTTGGTGGGCCGGGCTGGATTTGAACCCGCCAGCTCAGGTGTATGTGGCTGGCGCCTTAGCCCGTTGAGCAACAGGCGCCGAGCCAGGAATCTCTGCTTTTATCTACCCTTTTCATTTCTCATAAGTATGTGTAGGAATTATGGCAGCTAAAGTTGGGTAATGGGAATTTTTTGTGTAAAGAAGGCAGGGTAATGGCAGGTCACAATCACAGTGTGAGGAGCTGAGATGGGTACGTGTGCATGTGTGTGAGTGTATGTGTGTTCACATGTGTCTTTACCATGTGCATGGCACTTGGCCCACTTCACTTGATATTGTTGGATTTTCCACTCTATATTTTCTGTCTCTGGATTAAAATCTTTATTTAGCAGCCAAATGAATGCATATGTGTAGGATAGAGCACAGCATATCATAAAAAATCCTTAATAAATATTGGCTGAATTTACAAATAATGAATGAATAAATGATGACAGCCACATTAGCACTGAAAGATGAGCTACAAAATAAGTAATTCTTAGCCCCTTGCCTTTATTCCCCATTTTGTGGTATCACACATATCTTTGGTCTCCAACATAAGGCTGAAGATTTCACTATTATTATTGCAGAGGCCATTATTACATGACACTATTTTTGCCTTTTTCTCTCTGCACTGCCAAATTCCAATTATTCAAGGAAAGGAGGGAAGACATTAGGAGGGGTTACTACAGTGAAACAATCTTAAAGAAAACATTCCTCAGTGTGAAATAAAAGGACATTCCTTCTCTACCAATTGTTTTCAGCCCTCACCCACACATTGCTGTGGGCTCTAGACAGAACCAGGAATCTGTAGTGTGGGTTATGAAGCTGTGTCTCATTTACAAAACAATCCTAGACTCTTCCTGTACCTTTTAATCAGATCCATCTCTGCCTGATCCCTCTTGCTGAGGAGCAGGTTTCGACTGTTTTCGAAGATATCTTCAATCTGGTCTGGCCAGAGGAAAAGAGTGCTGTTCAATTTGATGTCCTCATCTGCAAAACACATACAGTCAGCCTCAGGACACTCTTTGGCAAGGTCAGAGTGTGGGGAATCAATTCTGCAGAATAAGAAGCGGGTGTAAGGTTGGATGAAAGACAATTTATTGAGCACTTACCCAGGGCCATGCTGGAAGGTAGCTGGTATTATTATCCTTGTTTGTTGTAAGGATGAGAAATCAAGCCTAATGTTAAGCCAAGTGGCCAAGTCTACACTGCTAGAAGGCAGAGCAGAATTTGAATCTAAGTCTAACCAATGTCCCGGGTTGGGTCTGGGTAAAGTCAGAAAACTGGGTAGAAGTTCTGGTTCTAGGCTCGGTGCCTGTGGCTCAACAGGCTAAGGCACCAGCCACATACACCTGAGCTGGGGGGTTCGAATCCAGCCCAGACCCGCCAAACAACAATGATGGCTGGAACCAAAAAATGGCCACGCATCGTGGTGGGCACCTGTAGTCCCAGCTACTTGGGAGGTGACTCGCTTAAGCCCAGGAATTGGAGGTTGCTGTGAGCAGTGATGCCACGGCACTCTATCCAGGGTGACAGCTTGAGGCTCTGTCTCAAAAAAAAGAAGTTCTGGTTCCACATGTCAAACTGTATCCCCTCTTCTAAGTCTCAGTTTTCCTTTTGGTTAAATGCCAGTAGTAGTATAAAAGCCAGACGCGCTGCCCATCTTGTGACTCTGGTCCAGAATGTTCTGGATTTCTTTGTGAATTTAGGGAGACAGAGAACACAGTGAGAGGGTCTTGGGTACACACACATGGTTGAGGGCACAGGTCATGAACTTGCAGGTGGATGGTTAAGGTGACCACTTTTCACTCCCAGTCCCCATCTCTCCCTCCCATCTACTTCTCCTTGACATACATTGTGAATACTACGTAATTCACAGAAATTTTCAGATGGTACATGGCTTGTGGAAAACATAATACATTTTCCTTCAGAACCTGGTCTTTACTTCAAAAAACTCTAACTTGACTCAAGAAGCCTTCAAGGGACCCTGAAACCATTTCTTTCCTTTTAAGGCATGCAGGAGCATGAAGGATAGTGTTCTGGTCTCTCAAAAGGAAATTATAGATGAGTGACATCTACCCACTTACAAGAAAGATTCTGCATTTAGAAGTGATATTTCCAGGAATACTAGACACAAGATGCCAAGACGGGCATCTAGGAAGCAGAGGTCAAACCTCTGGATAGGTTTTCTTTTTGTCTAAAAATATTCCTTTGTGTGATTCAAATTCCTGTGGGTAAGAGTATGGAATTAATGCCTTTAACATGTGGGGGCACTTGAAAAGCATCTCTCCTTAAATTTATTTATTTTTTAGTTTTTTGGTTTTTTTAAATTTTATTTTGTCGCTTATTTTTTATTTCTTTCCTTTTTTTTTTTTTTTTTTGTTGAGACACAGTCCCACCCTATTCCTCTGAGCAGAGTGCAGTGGGCGTGGTAGCTCACTGCAACCTCAGACTCGGGCTGTGGGCATCCCGCTGCCTCAACCTCTGGAAGCCGCTGGGATTACAGGCACTCGCCATGGTGCCCGGCTGGGTTTTTCCATTTTTTTCATGAGTCGGGGTCTCACTCTCCGCTCAGGTGAGTCTCGAATAATATATAATATATATATTATATATTATACATGTATTATATATGTATGCATATATATTTATATATAATATATATCTTATATTATATATTTGTATATATATATTTTGTGTATATATATATATTTTTTTTTTTTTTTTTGAGACAAAGTCTCACTCTATTGCCTGGGATAGAGTACAGTGACATCACCACAGTTCACTGCAACCTTAAATACCTCAAGCAATCCTTATGCCTCAGCCTCCCTAGTAACTGCAACTATTGGCACATACCACCACACCTGGGTAATTTTTCTATTTTTTGCAGAGATGAGGGTCTTGCTCTTGCCCAGGCTGGTCTTGAACTTCTGGCCTCAGGCAATTTTCCCATGTCAGCCTTCCAAAGTGTTAGGATTACAGGTGTGAGCCACTGTGCCTGGCCATAGGATTTGTTATGTTATATTTACAAGTATAAAATATACATATCCATATGCATTACATGTACACATAAGGCTTTGGACTTACTGGGCAAATCTGCATAGTCCATCAAGAACTCCAGCCGTTCACTTGCATTTCTAAGTTGCCTCCTGAGTTTGAATACAGTGACATCACTGGATTTCTTTAAGTATTCAATGAGGAATACCAGCTCCTCAGTGTTGGAAGGAACCTCACTGACTTTGTCTGCAATGATGCTGTACTGATTACAAATGCTACAGAGAAAAAAAAAGATATTTTAATGATGATGATGATCATCATAAATGACCTTCTTGTAATGCTTCTTCATGCTAAATAGATGTAATTCCTATCTGTAGACTAGAAGAATAGTTTCCCATTTTTTCTACCTGCAAATCCTATAATAACACATGCATACCAAACTCCAAGGAAAAATAACAGTAGTAATGATTATATCTGTCTCGTATGAAGTCCTTATGAAGTGCCATGCCCTATTATAATCATTTATATAAATTCAATCCTCATAACAATTCTAAGGGGTAGGTACTACTATTATTATTATTATTTTGCAGTTTTTGGCCAGGGCTGGGTTTGAACCTGCCACCTCCAGCATATGAGGTTGGCACCCTACTTCTTTGAGCCACAGGTGCCGCCCAGTCAGTACCATTATTATCTACATTTTATAACAGAAGAAAGTGAGATTGAGTAACTTTATCCAAAGAAACATGGTATGTAGATGTCAGAGCAAAGATTTGAACCTAGATCAACTGACTCCAAAGTTCATACTTCTAACAAATACACACCATACAACCTCTCATGTGTAGAATCCAGATTTAGACCAAAAGAACAAGAACACCACCACTACTAACAACACTTCCCCCTCACATTTTAGTCTAAAGTAGAGAACTCAATTAATTTGTAATCATTACTATTCAACAGCACACCAGCAAGTTTATCCTCATGTGCTTCAGGTAACCTCTGGTGGCAGAGAGAAAGTTATATTCAACTACTACAGCTGGCAGAGCTAACTTAATTCTCAAACATGAGACTGCAAAAAATGATATTCTTATAGGGATAATTCTAACATGCTCTGGTTTATATAGAAGCAAATGAGTTACAGTCTTCAGCATTTTAAATATAATTAGAAACAAATCATCTGCAATACACACATGCCTAGCACAGAGTGGCCCTCAATAGGTGTTAGCAACAGTATCTATCACTATTCTACACCGTAGATGAGAACCATCCCTTCAATATTTTTAGTCCCTAATATTGCATCTGAATGAATAGAGACCCTTCCATAATGAAGCTAATTGTATCAAACTGAAAAGAAAATGATTAAAAGACTTTTTCAGATGATGTTGAGATTTTAGAAAAGAATTTGTATACAACTTGGAAACTTCCTATAGACAAATTACCCACTGTGTTATAATAGTTCAGTGTATTCTACACTTCTTAGGCCTGTAGGTATGTTGTATTTCCCAGCCTCCTTTGCACTGATACTTGGGTATTATATTAGTCAGCTCAGGGTGTCATAACAAACACATCAGGGAATGGGTGGCTTAAACAATAGAATTGTGTTTTCTCTCACTTCCGGAGTCTGGGAAGTCCATGATCAAGGTGCCAGCTGATTCAGTTCTGGCTTCTTTTTTGCTGTGTCCTCACATGGTAGAGAGACAAAGAGCTATGGTGTCTCTCCTCATAAGTGTACTTTCCGGATGAGTGCCCCACCCTTGTAAATTCATGCATCTTTCTCACCTCCTTATACACCCTGTCTCCAAATATAGTTGCGTTGAAGGCTAGGGCTTTAATATATGAATGTTGGGGGAAACACAATTCAGTCCATAATGAGTAAGGTTGTGTGATTAAATTCTGCTGGTGGAAAGTGGGAAGCAGTGATGAGTATCATTTTGGGGCATAGTACATAAAATTGCCCTTGTGTGCTCTTCCATGCTCTTTCCTCTTTTCTTTTTTTTTTATGTAAAAGTAATGATTTAATGACTATAAGCAAGACAAAGCAATAGAATTGTGCTTCTTTTGCGACTGGAGACAATGAAATGTTTAGCTACAATTTTCCCATAAAAACATGAAACAATATTCATACAGAATAAACACCCTCACAAATAACTGATGGGTGATGAACAAACATACACCAAGTTCGACCAACGCAAAACAAACTGAAAATTGGGATTATTCATATTTTAAATTCAACATGCTTGGTTGGCTTTATCTAAAAATACCTGTAGAAGCGCATCATAAATTGCTTCTATTCAGGACATTACAGAGAAGGCATTATTCCACTGTTAGTGATTAAAGCAACTCTTAAATTTGAAATTACTGCTTTGCCACATATTAAAATAACTTTAGATAAAGTGCCTTTTTAAAGAAATTTGGTTTATTAAAAAAATTGTTTTAGAATTAGTGATCAATATGCATTTTAAAAATACATTAATCCCTCATAACCAATGGAAAATTAAGATGCTATTTCCATATTTCTTAGTAATAATTTTTCCTTACTGCAATAAATTTTAAAAGTAAATGTGTGTAACTGGGGAAAAAGTCAGTATTGCAATGATTTGCCAACTGCTTCCAAAGGAATAGAATTTAGAATTAGATATCCACATTAAAAATATTCTATGCTGGTAAGCAAGGTTCAACATTAGGTTATGGGTATCTGCAAAGGTCGAACCAGTTGAGAGAATTTTAACAATCATTTCTGAATGCATGAAACACAATATTTTCTTTATAGTATGTATAAATATATCATACAATACTGTTTCCTGTTAAGTCATATACCAATATGGCATTGTACAACAAGCATAATGCCATCTGATTCTTACAAAAACAAATCATTTAAACAAGTCAGTAAAATAAATGGTAGTACCCACTTCTAGGCATACAGAATGTAAAACTGAAGTTTACTTTCCTTTGATCAGTTTGGGTAGCAACAGAGAAGTAAAAATCAAACAGGAATCAAAATGCCTAAATATGCAAGAAATTGTTATTCACAGTGACATGGCTGCACAGAATGCATTATTCTATGCATATTCTTTCAGTTTGTTGAATTTTAAGATAAAAAGCACTTGTTTTCTACAGGTTCACAAAACAGTATAATAACAAGAAGGAACGATGAAGAAGAATGTAATGTAGGCGTTAGTTGAGTTTAACAAACTATGGCCCGATGCTTACATCCAATGCAGAATTATTTCCAAATCCAAACAATGGTTACAAAAACCATTTCACATCTTTCCTAACACACAGGAAAAAATCTTGCCTGCCTTCCCAGAAACCAATTCTTTATAGCAACAATCTTTCTTTTCAG
>CAUYRH010159871.1:0-16703 GCA_963574655.1 Perodicticus potto
AACACGTGTTTTTTAGAGGCGATCTTGTTTTAATTTAGGCTGGTCTCGAACTGCTGAACTCAGGTGATCCGCCTGCCCTGGCCTCCAAGCCACCACGCCTGGCGTTTTTTTTTTTTTTTTTTCTTTAAGACAGAGTCTCTCGGCCCAGGCTAGAGTGCCATAGCCACAGCCTACCGCACCGTAACCTCCCATTCCTGGGCGCAAGCAATCTTCCTGCTTCAGTCTGCCCCCTGACTCCCAGTAGTTGGGACTACAGGTACCTGCCACAATACCTGGCTAGTTTTTTTCATTTTTAGTAGAGACAGGGTGTCACTCTTGCTCAGGCTGGTTCTGAACTCCTGAGCTCAAGGGATCCTTCTGCCTGGGCCTCCCAGAGTGCTAGGATTACAGGTACCATACCTGGCATTAATTTCTGAATTAAGTATGGTAGAAAGGAACAATATGGAAGGATTGATAAGACATAATCTGCATAGATAATTTATGAAAGTCAGATGCACGTTTATCACAGGAGGCTACATGTTCTATTCAAGCTCCATTTAATTAAAAGAGATTAGGAATATTGAATGTTTAACAATAGCTTAAATGACAAAATTACATTCTTAAAAAAACACTTCTTTTGAGAGGTGCCCATAGCTCAGTGGGTAGGGTGCCAGGCACACACACCGAGGCTGGCAGGTTCGAACCCAGCCCAGGTCAGCTAAAACGACAACTGCAAGAACAAAAAAATAGCCAGGAGCTGTGGCGGGTGCCTGTAGTCATAGTTACTTGGAAGGCTGAAGCAAGAGAATTGCTTAAGCCCCCAAAAAGAAAAACCTTCATTTTTCTAGTCATTTACACAATACATTTATGAGTGTGGAAGAAAAGATTTAGGAAAGTTAAATAATTTTTTCCTAATCTAATTTTATATCTGGTTGTAAAGACATGGGAGATTAATCAAATTTCTCCAAAGCTGCTTACAAAGCTATTGGCTAAATTTTTTTTTTTTTTGAGACAGAGCCTCAAGCTGTTGCCCTGGGTAGAGTGCTGTGGCATCACAGCTCATATCAACCTCCAACTCTTGGGATCAAGCAATTCTCCTGCCTCTGCCTCCCAAGTAGCTGGAACTACAGGCACCAACCCCAACACCTGGCTGTTTTTTGGTTGTAGCCGTCATTGCTGTTTGGCAGGCTGGGGCGCCGCCGAGCCTATTGGCTGAATTATTACAGATAGTTTTTCTTATTCCAAGATTAGAGTTTGTTAACCTGATTAGTTATTAAATCCAAATTACAGATGGGTTCTTAACACTTAGGATCTTGGGAAACGGATGGCAGGTAGAAGACATTTTTTTGGTTACTGTTTTTAGGCTTGTTTTCTCTTTGTTGAGACAACCTTGCACTGTTGCCTGGGCTACAATGCAGTGGCATCATCATAGTTCCCTGCAACCTTGAACTCCTGTGCTGATGTGATCCTCCTGCCTTGGCCTCCCAAAGTGCTAGGTTATAGGTGTGTGTCACCATGCCTAGCCTTTGCACTTTCAGGTAGGTTGCTTGGTTGTAACACATCTAAAACAACAGGACTCTGGTCAATGAGTGAAACACCAAAGATACTGTAATAAGAGGAAGTATAATTTAAGAATAATTTAACATCTAAAACAACAGGACTCTGGTCAATGACTGAAACACCAAAGATACTGTAAATAAGAGGAAGTATAACTGAAGCATTCATTGGCTTATTAAATGACAAATGTCATTTAATGTTAATGTTGACGTTAAGGCTTGAAGAATCTTCAATGAGGGGAGGATGAAGAGGTACGCAGAGACTATAAAGATTCTGAAAGAAAACTGTGAGAGAAGTTAAAGAAATCATCTAAAGTGGAGTCACTTGAACTGCAAGCAGTAAAAGGAAATGTGTTTATGAGATTCATGTCCCCCAAAAGAAAGGGGATGGCTAAAGGGCTAGGAAGCACTGCCATGACTAGGGAGCAGAGGTAAGGCATCATACAATTCCTAACATTTGGTTGGTTCCTACTTTTTTTTTTTTTTGAGACAGAGTCTATGTCACCCTGGGTAGTGCAGTAGTATCACAGCTCACAGCAACCTCCAGCACTTGTGCTTAGGCGATTCTCTTGCCTCAACCTCCCAAGTAGCTGGGACTACAGGCGCCCTCCACAACGCCCGGCTATTTTTTGGTTGCAGTTGTTGAGCTGGCTGGGGCCGGGTTCTAACCTGCCACCCTCGGTGTATGTGCTGATGCCATAACCACTGTGCTATAGGGCACTGAGCCGGTTCCTACTCTTTTTTTTGAGACAGAGCCTCAAGCTGTCACCCTGGATAGAGTGCAGTGGCATTACAGCTCACAGCAACCTCCAATTCCTGGGCTCAAGCGAGTCTCTTGCCTCCGCCTCCCAAGTAGCTGGGACTACAGGCGCCCGCCAGAACGCCAGGCCATTTTTTTTTTTTTTTGGTTGCAGCCGTCACTGTTGTTTGGTGGGCCCGGGCTGGGTTAGAACCAGCCAGCTCAGGTGTAGATGGCTGGCACCTTAGCCCGTTGAGCCACAGTTGCTACTCTGTAAAGCCTTTAACACTGAATACTTGTGGAACTAAAAAAAAGCTAAAAGCATTGCTTGAAAGTATTCCTTAAGTGATGCAGTTCCACTTTCCATTTAAAACCCCCCACCACCTTTTGCTCAAAATAAAGGGTGCACAGGTGTAGCCATAATACCTTGTTAGGAGTGCCAGCGTGGAGCTCTTTATAAAGTGCTATTAATGGGCTCAGCGCCTGTGGCTCAAGTGGCTAAGGTGCCAGCCACATACACCTGAGCTGGTGGGTTGGAATCCAGCCCGGGCCGCCAAACAGCAGTGACAGCTGCAACCAAAAAATAGCCAGGCGTTGTGGCGGGCGCCTGTAGTCCCAGCTATTTGGGAGGCAAAGGCAGGAGAATTGCTTGAGCCCAGGAGCTGGAGGTTGCTGTGAGCTGTGATGGCACAGCACTTTACCCAGGGCGACAGCTTGAGGCTCTGTCTCAAAAAAAAAAAAAAAGTAATAATAATAAAGTGCTATTCATACTGAAATACATGAGAAAGAAACTGACGAATGCTTACCCTGTGCTTGGTATTCTGCTGAGCATCTTTCTCAACTCTAAACAATTCTGTGACAAATATATTCACATTTCACACATGAAGGGATTGAGGCTCACAGATACCAGGTAACTTGCCTAAGGCTGCATAGCTAGTAAATGAGTTCTGACATCAAAATCCATAAATGTCTCCCTGAACCACTGGTCCTTAAATTCTTGGGAGTGGTGGACTTACCTGAAAATCTGATAAAACCACAACATCTTTGAGTAATGCATGGAATAGTTTTCCTATTTCATTTCACAGGGCCTAGACCCGAAGCTCTGGGTTGATGATATGCCAAGGTTAAGATCCTCTACACCAGACAACAGTGTGTTAAGTAGCATATATTTATCTATACAGGTACTCTACCAATTCTACCACTCTGTTTGGAGGACAGATGTATTTTAAACTCTAAATAAAAAATTAAAATTTTAGCCAGATACTGTAGCTCTCACCTATAATCCCAGCACTTTGGGAGACTAAGACGGGAAGGTCTATTTGAGCCCAGAAGTTTGAGATTAGCCTGACAGTGAGACCCCATCTCAACAAAAATAAAAAATTAGCCAGATGTGATGGTATACACCTATAGTCTTAGCAACTCAAGAGGCTGAGCCAGCAGGATCACTTGAGCCCAGGATTTCAAGATTATGGTGAACTATGACCACAACACTAAATTCCAGTCTAGGTGACAGAGCAAGACCCTGTCTCTAAGAAAGAAATTACAATTTTAATGTAGTTTAGAAGGATTACAAAATTATTTCAGCATACCTTCCTTTCAACTTCAACTAATTTTTGCCTTTGGCAATGGGACCAAAATAAGAGCAGCAATTTTTTGTTTGTTTTTTGAGACAAAGTCTCACTATGTTGCCATGAGTAGAGTGCCATGGCTTCAACAGCTCACAGCAACCTCAAACTCTTGGGCTTAAGAGATTCTCTTGCCTCAGCCTCCCAAGTAACTGGGACTATAAGCGCCAGCCACACGCCTGGCTATTTTTTTTGTTGCTGTTGTTGTCACTGTTGCTTAGCAGGCTTGGGCTGGGTTCAAACCTGCCAGCCCTGGTGTATGTAGCTGGCGCCCTAACTATGGACCTATGGGCGCTGAGCCAAAAGCAGCAATTTTGTATTTATTTGTAATGCAATAGTATCTTGGAATAGTTACATTTCAGACATTACAAATTAAGTCTTGAAATCATTTAATCTACATTTTAAAATAATTTAACCCAGAGGTGATCATGGTGGTTTTAGGAACTGGAGGGTACTGTGACTTATGATCTTGCTGTAGCACTCCAGCATAGGCAACAGTGAGACCACGTCTCTTATTAAAAAAAAAAAAAAAAAAGATTAGCGCAGTGGCATAAAATTAAATCTTAGGCTCCAATAAAAATTTTCAGCAAATTCTCCCATTATCTATTAGCACTTAAGAATATTGGCTGCTATATAGAAATTCTTTGTGTATTGTTCACAGGGAGAAAGGAAATGAACAGTTGTGGTGGTCGTCTTCATTTTCTTTTACCTTAACTTATCCTCTATGATCGTGAATAAAATGGTGGTAGATAGTACCCTTGCACTGAAGTTGGAAACTGCTTAATATCTTTAAAGGAATTGATCAAAGGTATCTAAAATTAAAACATTTGCCTTATTCATAAACAATCTTAGCCTAAGCTATCTCTCTTATGAGACAGACATGCTGCCCACTGCACTAAGGGCCTCCAAAGCTCGCTTTCTTAAATGGTCCAAGAAACAACTCTATTATGACAAACTTGAACCCTAGAACAAAGATACTCCCAGAAGACAATCTTCCAGGATACCCACAGTCACAAACTCATTTTCACTAAAGCCTATATTCATTTGTTTTCCTAAATCTGTTCTCCTAATTTCTCTCTAAGCATCATCTTATTTAAGCATTTATGTCAAACACTTCTCTACATAGGCATAGTAGTCGGGGAGAGCCCAGCCACTGTCTACTCCGAAGTTGAACAGCCCTTGTAACTTAGACTCTCTGCATCTGTTTCCTCACCTTCAACAGTGTTTACCTGATAAGGGTGCTGTGATGACTAAAGATGAGTGAAGAACCTAAGCTTATAGAGCATGCCAAGCACACAGTAAATCCTCATCAGAGTTTGAGCTGTTATCATTTCAACTGTTCCATCAAACCAAATAGTATTCTAGGCAGCCTAGGGATTACAATGGAAAACCAAATCAAAGGTAAATCAAAGGATCAAATAGCTCAGGGATATTGTCTTATTAACTTTTTACTAAGAGATAATTTGTGAGTACAGAATAAAGACACCGTAATTAATTCCCAGTTATTATTAAAGATGACTGCATTTATGTTTGTGACCCCAAACATTTAGAAAACATTAAAAATTACTACTAGTATTTTGTTTGACTTGTTCAGACTAACCTTTAAATTTTCAATAGTACCACATAATTTTATAACTAACTCTTATTACAACTAAACACTTCAAAGACTTGTAGTTTTGAAATAAAATTTTGCTACGATTAAATAGAGAAAATCTACTCAAAGTACACTATACATGAATTTATGGTACTTGACTAAATATTACCAGCACACAAATTATTGGGTGAAGTTGTTTCTTACATATAGGATCTAAAATGCAAAGACAAATGTGATTTGTATTCAAAACAAATAGAAGCAACACTGCCTTCTATAAACTGAAAATATAAGGCAGATTTTTTTCTTAAGTCCTGTAGATATAAATATTAACTGTATGGGTTGAGAACTTTTAAGTTTCAATAATATAATTCAACAAAGTATACAAGTAGAGCTCTATAAATATATCCCCTATAATAATCATATGCAAAACCATTTTATCACAAATACTACCAAAACCCTTTGAAAAACAAACTATAAACACATTTTAAAAGAAGTTATTAGTTATAATAACTACAACTGCAATAAATATCAACAAAGTTATTTGGCTTTAAAAAATGATGGGCAGTGTAATGTAAAATTTAAATACTGAAAATTTGTTTTTTGAAGATGTACTCTTGAGTATCTATCTTAGTACAAGGTACTAAACACTTTCAAAAATAATAATTATTCTGTACAATTTAAAGGTAAGCTAGAACTCTAAAAATAAAAAATTAGGCAGATGAAAAGTAGGTTATGTAGAAATAATGGTATAAAATATGATTTTGTATAAAATGTGTCACTTTTCAAATGGTAAGGCTTATATGAATATTTTTGGATTGTGAGTGTTGCACATAATTTTTAGAGAAGTAGTCTCAAACCATTCCAAATCCAGTATTTCTCAAATATTTTGACATTTTTAAAGTAGACATGGTATAGGACGCATTTTTATGTCAACTTACTTATACTGTTCTACCCCCCAAAATATAACCTTCTTTGAGCTCAGGACAGAATATATCTTTTGAATGTTTTATCTCTATATAAATTCTACTTTTCAGGATGTCAGAATTCTGTACTATGAACTAATGTCCCCCAGACATTAGTTTAAACAGAAGACACAAGAGACATAGGTGTCAAACAGTTTAAGTCCAAATTATGCGATTATACAGTCATAATACATTTTACATGAAAGTGCTTTAAAGTCAAAATATTTTTGTAAAAGGTAATATTGATATTACTAATACTTAATATCCAAGAAGAATTTTTAAAATTAGTGCCATTTTACCCATTAACTTTGAAAAGAACCCTTCTACCACAATGTAAACAAAAAATGGTCCATAAAAAATGGTGATATTAGACACTTCGTAATTTGTGTGGGCCCTTGAGTTGAGACCAAATGTTGATTAATCCAAAGCTAGAGAGATTTATTTCTTCCACATGCCAAAAGTAACTAATATCAATTCACATTTTTTGTAAGCCTTGAAGAATTTTTATTTAACATAATGAGAGGTTTAATAACTTAAAGACTACGTAGGGCTCTTTCTGTTGCTGTTCACCAACTGTTTTTATGACGATAACTCTGAGACCTGGAATGTGACCGGAAATGAGCCTGTTTTGCTGATTGTGCTTTAGTCTCAGAACTGTTATACCCTTTGGGAGATGTACACGGGGATCTTGGGATGGAGTCAGAATGTCTTCCATGTGATCTTGATTTTGTGACTGAGCTAGTCTGCTTTTGAGGTGAACTTGATTGTGATTTTCCCATTGACTTGGACCTCTTTTGTAAGGACTTGGACCTTGACCGTCCTCTAGAACCAGAATTCCTTCTTGGAGTTCTTGACTGCCTTGCTGAGGTAGACCGCCTTGGTAGTGATTTGGAACGAGATTTAGAATGGCTGTAAGAAAATCGCCTGTGTCGAGACCTGCAAACATCCACAATGTTAGAGCATATTTTTCACACAAAACAAGAGGTCAGGAAACAACACTTTCAGGAGCTTATATACTTTACGTAACATTAGTTATGTTTTAGCTAGATAAGCTAAAAAAAACTATAATTTTATTATGCATGCTTTTGGTTCAAACCTGAGTATCAGGTTTATAATATTTGTTATATTAGAATATATGACCAAAAGATTTTTAATTTGCTGGATATATCCTAGATGGCTCAGTTCTGGAAAATGACCTACATATTTAGTATAGGTTCACAACTCTTAAGATATACAAAAATCCCAAGGAAAAAAAAGATTAAGAGAGAGAGAGAGAGAAAGGACAAACGAAAACATTTAAACTTTATCAAATAATGCTTATAAAAAGAAAAACCCAGATGCAGGACTTCTAGGTCCTGCCATGAAAGAGCAGCTTATACTAGGCTAACTTCTTATAGAAAATAGGTATATGAAAAAGCTACACACATTTATGAAACAACTGAAGACACTGGAGAATAACCCACACAAGCAGAACCTGCTTGGCTCTTTTTTTCAATTTTAAGACAGGGCTTTCTCTGTTGTCCTGGGTAGAGTGCCGTGGTGTCATAGCTCACAGCAACCCCAAACTTGTAGTTTCAGGTGATTCTCTTGCCTCAGCCTCCCAAATAGCTGGGACTACAGGCACTGCCACTTTTCTATTTTTAGTAGAGACAGGGTCTCACTCTTTTTCAGGCTGGTTTCCAACTCCTAGCTCAAGGGATCCACCCACCTCAGCCTCTTAGAGTGGTGGTGGTACAGATGTGAACCACTGCACATCACTTGGCTCTTATTACTAAGACCATTTTCAAATGATGGTATGGGGGAATTGAGCCCAATCAGAAAATGGCTATTAGGACTACCAAAATGTCTGGGACTTGACAGATGAGGGAATTACAGCCCAAAAGGAATCCCTAAAAGCTGCCTATAAATTCTCCTTAAAGTCACTGGCCATCTTTGAATTGTGAGACCTCAACTGGGAATTTCAAGAACTGAGCTGAAATTTTATCAGACACCCAGTGCTGAAGAGAGAAGCTGGAGTTCCAGCCCACAAAAGGTCAAGGAAGCTTGTGCAACAACCTACGTTTTCAATGGACAACCCAGAAGGGCCATGTGTGGCAGACTGGACACCTGGACCTGCAGGCATGTGCTGATTCTCTGAGGACTGTTTTGCTTATCTGTGGTTTTGAGAAAATTTGCTCATCAGCTTTTTTTTTTTAAATTATTTTTATTATTAAATCATAGCTGTGTACATTAGTGCAATCAAGGGGTACAATGTGCTGGTTTCATATACAATCCAAACTATTTTCATCAAACTGATTAATATAGCCTTCATGGCATTTTCTTAGTTATTGCGTGAAGACATTTGTATTCTGCATTTAGTAAGTTTCGCCTGTACCCTTCTAAGATGCACTGTAGGTGTGGCCCCACCAATTACCCTCCCTCCACCCCAACCTCCCGCCCCTTCCCATATTCTTGTGCTATAGTTGGGTTATAATCTTCATATGAAAGCTATAAATTAGCTTCATAGTAGGGCTGAGTACATTGGATACTTTTTCTTCCATTCTTGAGATACTTTGCTAAGAAGAATATATTCCATCATCAGCTTTCTTTAGTGTTGTTTTTTTTTTTTTCATGTGTAGCCCAAGGCAACTCTTATTCTTCCAATTTGTGGCAGAGAAGAAAAAGGATGGATACCCTGAGGATAACTACAAAGTCAAAATAGATCAGATTTAACAATACCTCAAAACCAAGCCTTAATAGGATCAAGGTGATATGCCAATATTCTGCCTATTAGAAGAAAACAACTTTCTTTGGAGGATGGCAACATCATACAGAGCATCTATAATCTTTCATTCACAATGTCCACCATCCATTAAAACAAATTGCGAGGTATGATAAAAAAATAGGCAAAAATGACTAAAAACAAGGAGAAAGGCTGGGCATAGTGGCTCATGTCTATAATCCCAGCACTGTAGGGAGGCCAAGGCAGGAGGATCTCTTGAGCTTAGGAGTTCGACCAGCCTGAGCAAGAGCGAGACACGTTCTCTATTAAAAATAGAAAAGTGGTAGGTACCTGCATTCCCAGCCACCTGGGAGGCCAAGGCAAGAAGTATCATTTGAACCCAAAAATTTGAGGTTGCTGTGAGCTAGGCTGAGGTCCTGGCACTCTAGCCTGGGTGACAAAGAAAGACTCCGTCTCACACACATCCCCAAACAAAATCTGTAACAGAGCATAAAAGATATGTAGTACACAGTCATATAGTAAGAGGAAAGGTTCAATAGGGCAGAAGCAATATTTGCAGAGATAGTCACCTGGAATGTTCCAAAACTAACAAAAGGCAGCAACTCGTGATTTCAAAAAGCACAATAAACCCCAAGTAGAATTAAATACAAAGAAAACTACACTAGGCACATCACAGTGAAACTGCTGAAACCAAAGTCTAAAAGGAAATCTAAAAGCAGCCAGAGAATAAAAGATAAATCACCTTCAAAGGAGTAAGAGCAACAGCTAACTACAGATATCATAAAACAAGTGAATGACATTTTAAAGAAAGAGAAAAAATTCCTGCCAACATAGAATTCTATCCCCAGCAAAAATATCCATCATGAACATGAAGAATTTTTTCATAAATAAAGTTCGTGTTTAAAGCTGGGTCCCATCCCTGAGATAATTCATTTTATATATATGCAAATATTCTCAATTCTGAAAAAAATATGAAATCTAAAACAATTCTGGCCCCAAGAATTTTGGATAAGAGGTACTCAACTTATACATGTATATATAGAAATAAGTAAAATTCACATTAATCCGAACTGTTGAACAGCACCAGAAACAGTATAATTGGTATTAGTGTTACTTCCCTGTACACAAAGCATATAAATGAAAAAAAATGCATATTAATTTGCTCTTACCACATTTTAAGTTCTATTAACTTTGTATCTGAGTGTAGAAACTATACATGTGTATCATAGGCTAAATCTCAAACAGCCAATCAATGGAAAAATGGCTTTCTCTTAGCCACAAGACAAACTAGATCATTCTCCATAAGATGCAAGTGAGGGGCCTGGCACCTGTAACTCAGGAGCTAGGGCGCCAGCCACAAACACCGGAGCTGGCAGGTTTGAACCCAGCCCAGGCCTGCCAAACAATGACAACTAATACCCCCCTCCCCCCAAAAAAAGCCAGGCATTGTGGCAGGTGCCCAAGTCCCAGCTACTTGGGAGGCTGAGGCAAGAGAATCTCTTAAGCCCAAGAGTTTGAGGTTGCTGTGAGCTGTGATGCTATAGCACTCTACCAAGGATGACATAGTGAGACTCTGTCTCAAAAAAAAAAAAAAAGAAAAAAACAAAAAAGCAAGAGAGGTTTACATTGTTACTCTACCAGAGAAGATAATAAAAAGCATCAGTTTCCAAAATATAGTATGGCTGTTTCTAAACAGTCCTTCACCAGTCTTGGTAACTAACAGTCCAATCCTGACCTGGGTTCTCTTGGCTTATAAAAGGAGCTTAGAGCTTCCCACCTTCACGCCTACCCAAGGACAGGCCAAATCAAAGTATCTGGTTCATATCAGAGAAGAGGTACTTCTCTGACATGTAGGATTTTTTCAGAGCTCTGACAAGGCCTTATTTTTTAGAAATCAGGATTTTGAGGTATGAAAAAGTCACAGAACTTGGATATGATTCTCTTTTATCTTTCTCTTCCACCTGGCTGGAAGATTAAGAGCCAGGCCACTTCACAATCTTGTTTTTAAAATCAGCAATTTGCTTATGGTAATGATGCTCTTTTTAGCTCTGGTATGTATACCGTATGTCAGACCTTTTACTGTTTAGGCTCTGGGAGTTGAGGAACGGAAGAGCTGTGAATGAAAGTTAACAACCCTGATGACCAGCTTTGATTTGAGGCTATGTGAGGCTGTCTAGCTTAGGTTTTACATGTGGTCCAGGAAGCCAGCCTTTTTATTACTCAGAGAGTGAGGATACTGTTATAAATGCTAAGCATTTTCTAAGATAATTCTTTAAGAATGAACACAATTTTGCCTCAAAATTAACATGCCTATGAAAAACTATACCATTAAAACTCAAAATAAATGCTATAAATGTTTATCAATTTAGGCATGCCAATACAATTTCAGTTATTATTTCAATAGCTTCACCATTTAATTAGTTTCCACTGTGATCTACTATCATTCTATTAAGAAACAGACTATTGGCTAGCAAAATAGACAATTTGCAAATATCACCCCCCATTTACTACTTTTTATGTCGTCTTCAATACTGCCATACTTGAAATTTATTCTTGATAATAACTTACCTTTTATAAGTAAACTGATTTTTATTAACTTTGGTCAACCTCCTTTCACAAGAGATGGTATTTCTCATTGAGTTTAGTCACTTTTAGAACTTAAGATTCCAAATCCTTAGGCTCATTTAGGAAAATTTACCTAAAATTCTTCGCCTTGTTTGATGAGCCTATCTTTTTCTATATTTTGCTTTTCTTTTAGCATATATTATCTTCCCATTTCAAAAGTTAAAGTTAAGTCTGTCATGAAATAAATACACTGTAATGTATCCAAAAAACCCAAGTTCAGTAACAATATATGATAAACAGAGAAAAGCATTTCTTTCTATAAAAGCTGATTATTTATGTATATTAAACAAAATGATTTGAGTGGCCTGTTTTTAAAATGTTTTCCAAAAGAGTAGAAAATGCAGTTTTCACTCCTCCATTTTTTGTACTCACTCTTTGAGGCTATCAGAACGCCTCCTGTTTCTGCCCCATGAAGAACTCCTACTTCGAGTTCTTCTTTGGCTGGGGCTTCTTGATCTCCTTTGATCACTTGGAGAACAAGGATGACGTTCTTTTGATTTCATTTGGCCTGGTGCTAGAATATAAAGAACAAGACTTACTAACATAATTCATTACCTGAAAACTGCAATAACAGCCACTCAACTAGTATCATTTTCAGAAGAATTTTACATAAAAAACCTGTCATTGCTGAAACTCAGTCTGCTAAATAAATAGAAGCTAATGTTTAGTTACACTTACTTTTGCGATCACCTTGTGCAAACTGTATTTCAATCTGACGACCACACACCCACTTTCTATTGAGGTTATAAAGAGCATCTTCAGCATCTCGAACGTCTTCAAATATGACTAGCTGTTAAGGACACTTTGAACATCAGATATCAAGTAAAAATATTTCTGAAGTATTATTTACATGTGAAATGAAATTAATAGAAAAAAGTTCAAGTTATTAAGCCTACAGCTCCAATATGAATAATCAGAAAAAAAGTTTACTTTTAATTGAAAACAAATATCCCGTTATGATGTAGAAAAGTGAGTCTGAAAATAAAAAGTGAAAATAAAAAGAATATCCCTAATAGTCCTGATAGTGGTTAAGAAACCAAATAAAACAAAAAGAACAAAAATGTGTAACTGGACCTTTATAATATATGTAATGTAACATAATTGGAATATGTTAAAACATTCCAACTATTCCAAGTATAACTGGAAACATATTATGGGGGGGAGCCCCAAACTGGCCAGCATTATAAAGTAAACTGCTTAGGACTCACTCCCTTCTTTCAGATAAAGGATCCATCAGATTTTTCACCAAATATCAGCATGCAGGAGCTTTTATTCTGAAATTAAAATTACTTTTTCATTAAAAAGCTTTTTAATTATGACATTTAGGAGAAATTACTTATCATAAATAAAATTGCACATATACAAGAGAGTTAAAAGAAAAACGAATTTTGTTCTTTAAAAATATCTACCAGGGCAGCGCCTGTGGCTCAATGAGTAGGGCTCCGGCCTTCATATACCGAGGGTGGCAGGTTCGAACCCAGCCCTGGCCAAACTACAACAAAAAAATAGCAGGGCATTGTGGCAGGCGCCTATAGTCCCAGCTACTGGGGAGGCTGAGACTAGAGAATTGCCTAAGCCCAAGAGCTGGAGGTTGCTGTGAGCTGTGACGCCCCAGCTCTCTACCGCGGGCAACAAAGTGAGAGTCTGTCTCAAAAAAAAAAAAAAAAGAAAGAAAGAAAGAAAAATCTACCTTTGAACCTACCACTTTAAACATTCTTTTACGTTTTTTTGTGTGTTTGTTTTTTCCTTTATGTTTTTTACTACTTGGGATATAAGTATAAAAAGAACATAAAGGCAATCTGTAAACATCTAGAATTACATATATTGATTTGTAATACCCTGCTAAACTTTCTTATCTATAGAAATTATGTAATATCAAACCTAACTGTAATGGAAACTGGCTATATATAAAAAGAATTAAAGGGGGCGGCGCCTGTGGCTCAAAGGAGTAAGGCGCTGGCCTCATATGCCAGAAGTGGCGGGTTCAAACCCAGCCCCCACCAAAAATTGCAAAAAAAAAAAAAAACAAAAGAAGGAATTAAACAGCTTATTTTAGGTTGTTCACTGGTTTAACTTTTTAAAAAATAGCAAACAAGAAAAAGCTCAAGAAATGCAATACAAAATGAGACTTAGGCAATTACCTCAATGTCACTTGATCTTGAACCTTGACCTTTACTCTTTAAGGCTTGCAAGATGGACTTTATAAGAGACGAAGAACCAACAAAATCAGACTTGGCTTTGACTCTGGAGCTCTGAGTAAATGTAGGAAAGCCGAGTCTCAGCCTGGCGTTGGCTTAGTATTTTGCTTGGTAAAGACTTCCCCTCGTCCAGGTCTTTAAATCTGTGTCCACCCTCCCTCTTTACTCCTTGATGCTTGAACTTTAGGTGCCTTTTGTCTCGGTTTATGCTTGGATCCTAGCTAACAAGTTGGTTCAAATTGGGGGGCGCTTGCCAGCTACAGTGGACTGCTTTAGATTTTCTGAGATAAAAAAATAAACACATGTAATTAGGCAATTTTAAACTCATAACATGCTCATGAATACATATATGTATCAGCACATACATGCAGTATATTCACATGCACACAGTAAATAAAGGATATTGAACATAAGCAAATCCTCGTGGGCGGCGAGTGTAGAAGTCAAGTGGAATGTAAACGTCTACTATAGGGCCATATCGACCAAACTCACGGCGCAAGTCCTCAGGCCTGAAGTGTTTTAGAAATAAAGCAAACAAATATGAATAGCTAGATTAAAATATTTTGCCTACAGAAATCTAGTTCAAACCTTCAAAACAAAGAACACCATCTAGACCAGAATTATCTAAAATTATTTCCCTTAAGAGTCACCCGAAGTTTTCAAAGGAAGGGAAAGGAAAAAATTGGAAAAAACAGATTTGCAAGTCTCTTTCTTAGAGATTCTAATTCAGGAAGTCTGGATTGGGGACTGAATATCTGTATTTTTTGCAAATACTGCAGGAAGTTGTTATGCATAATCAAATTCCAGAATAGCAAACCAACCTCTGATTATTACCATTACGAGACTTTTTGTTGTTGTTGTTGAGACAGAGTCTCACTTTGTCACCCTCAGGAGAGTGCTGTGGCATCGTAGCTCATAGCAATCTCAAACTCATGAGCTCAAATAATCCTCTTGCCTCAGCCTCCCCAGCAGTTGGGACTACACAGTGATTCTCAACCTTCCTAATGCCGTGACCCTTTAATACAATTCCTCATGTTGTGGTGACCCCCAACCATAAAATTATTTTCATTGCTACTTCATGTGTGCAAAAATATGTGTTTTTCAAAAATATGTGTTTTCCGATGGTCTTAGGCGACCCCTGTGAAAGGGTCGTTCTACCCCCAAAGGGGTTGTGACCCGCAGGTTGAGAACCCCTGGACTACAGGCTCCTGCCATAACACCCAGCTATATTTTTTAGAGACGAGGTCTTGCTCTGGCTCAGGCTGGTCTCAAACTCAGGCAATCCACCCACCTCAGTCTCCCAGAATGCTAGGATTACAGGCGTGAGCCACTGCTCCCAGCCCACCATTACAAGACTTTACAAACCGTTTCATTAAGAACACATTCATTGGGTGGCACCCATAGCTCAGTGGGTAGGGTGCCGGCCACCTACACAGAGGCTGACGGGTTTAAAACTAGCCCAGGCCATCTAAAACAACAATGACAAGTGCAACGACAACAACAACAAAAAAAAAACAGCCAGGCATTGTGGTGGGTGCCTGGAGTCCCAGCTACTTGGGAGGCTGAGGCAAGAGAATTGCTTAAAACCAAGAGTTTAAGGGTACCATGAGCTGTGACGCCACAACACTCTACTGAAGGCAATACAGTGAGACTGTCTAAAGAAAATAAAAAAGAACACATTCATTGGCCTCATTAGAATTTTTATGCTTATGTTAATCTTGTTTTCAGATAGCAAGAATAAGATTCTGAAGAAGTCCTAAAATTATTTCTCAGGCTTTAAAGGAAAAAAACCCAGATGTTTTCTCCTTAAACATAGAGCAACATAAATAACTGTATTCTCAAATTTGACAATTATTTGAGCCTGCTATGTGCCTTCTACTGTGATAGGTGGAAATGCATAGCCTATTTGCTGTTACAGAGCTAAAATTTAAATGCGAAGGCAAAAATATTTAGCAGTAAAACAGTTATCCTGCCTTTTTGTGTTATTATTATTATATATGTTTAGTTTTGTTTTGAGACAAAGTCTTACTCTGCGGCCCTGGGTAGAGTGCCATAGTTCACAGCAACCTCAAACTTTTGGGCTCAAATGATCCTCTTGCCTCAGCCTCCCAAGCAATTGGGACTACAGGCACCACCCAGGATGCCTGGCTAGTTTTTCTATTTTTAGTAGAGACAGGATCTCACTCTTGCTTAGGCTGCTCTCGAACTCCTGAGCTCAGGCAATACACCCACCTCAGCTTCTCAGAGCTAGGATTACAGGCATGAGCCACCATGTCTGGTCTATATATTGTTATATATTAGCTACTATTCATCTTAAGACCACTTAATTCTTATAACCACTCTATGGTTGTTTACAGATGAGGACACAGATTAACCTTTCTAAGGTCACTAAGCCAGCAAGTGACAGAGCTAGAACCAAACTTCCACAGTCTGACACTAGTCTATATTGCTAACCACCAGACCATATTGCGTCATGGAGGTTCCTTAAGGAGTCAGCATCAATCTGTGAGCATAAAACATGTCTCACAAGGAACAGAAACACGGCACTTCAAAACATATCGTACAGGCTCGGCGCCTGTGGCTCAACAGGCTAAGGCGCCAGCCACGTACACCTGAGCTGGCGGGTTCGAATCCAGCCTGGGCCCGCCAAACAACAATGACGGCTGCAACCAAAAAATGGCCGGGCGTTGTGGCGGGCGCCTG